>JAGFMF010011959.1:3683657-3979413 GCA_019455555.1 Galemys pyrenaicus | reverse complement strand
GAGGTGATGGTGCACTGGTGAGATGGTGATGGGGAATACATGGGGATTACAATTAATGGCAAGTGTATGTAAATTTTAAAATATTTTAATAAAAAAATAAAATATCATTAAAAATAAAATAAAATAAAATAAAATCATGTATAGGACTTGGACAAAAAAAACTACAAATGAAAGAAATCAAAACAAAAATAAAAATTTCTTAGCAATGTCTAGTTTTTGTGCAGGTAAATCTGTGTAGGTAAATTCTGTGTAAACAAGTAAACATCACTATTAAAATTCACATGGAATGTCACTATTTATAGTCTCCTGAGCAATTATATGTGCTGGACTTAAACTTGGTGTAACCAAAGTCTTGAGGGTAAATCAGCTTGTCTGGTATCTCCATGTCTGAGGATTGCTAAGGCTTTAATGTTCCTCATTCCATAACAATACTTCCTCTCAGTTAAATATGCTTGGTCAAAGTCCAATGTCAGTTATGTGACCAGCCAGCAAGCAATTCTTCAAGTCTCAGTTACTTTGTTGAAGATGAATTTCAGATTCTTAGCCCATTTTTATCTTTCCTTATTACTGAAGATCAAAGAGTGTATAAAAGCAGATTATAACTGGGTGTTCCTCAAAAAAAGGGGAGGTTCTAGGTCCCCTGCCCCACCCAAGGAAGGGTGGAGCTGAGTAGGGAAGAAAAAAAGCTGGAGAGAAGACTGGAAGGAAGAAAGATGAAGAGCAAGAAGATGTGAAGAAGGCATGTCCAGCAGAGACATATGTGAAGAAGATGCACTTGCTTCTGAGCCTTGTAATTGTACCAGGGACTTGGGGGACATGAAAGGAGACAGTTGAAACAGACCCAGGTGAGAGACCCATGGGGAGGCTGACAATGGCAGCCGTTATCTTTATTTTGATTTGCTCCCTTCCTTCCAGGTTGGCCTGGCCCCATACCGCCCCTTTCCTATGGGTCCCCACTAGAAGGTGCCTTAGACTTGTGGCAAGATTTTGGGCCCCCACAGTCCTGCTTCGGGCCAACTCTGTTTGTCTGGGCATTTGTCCACAAGGAGATGATTAAATGTGTGTTTAATGTAAAACCTTTTTGATCTATTCTTTCCCTTCTTTTCTCTTTATTGTACACTAACTGCATTAGAGTTCCTTTCCACTGAAGGTCTTACACACTAGAGTATGTTTTGTCTTTATGCAGTGGATGATAGAACCTATTTACAGTGGGCAGGTTGGAGGTTCTGGGGTGCCCCTCACCCGACCCAGTAACAGATGGACCTAAAAGTTCTGTTACCACTAAAGAGTATTTCTTTCCCAATAACAAGGTAATCACAGGAGGAAGGGATCTTCTTCAGTCACTGATCTCAAAAGCAAACAAGAAAAATAGGAGTGGCTCCACCCAAAGACACCAGACAAAGACCCTGATGGTACTGGGTATGATTTATGTGTCACTGCAAAGGCAGAACACTGAAGATAGATAATGATGTGACAGTTTATGAATCTTTAATGAGTGAGGACAATCTCAATTGAAGTATAACAGGCACATTAGTAAAATTCCTCATGAGCTTCAAGGCTGTCTGCTGCAAGTTCTGTGCCCCTGTCATTCCAGACCAGAACACAGGGCTCCAAGGGAAACAAGTCTCTCAGCATGCCTACTTGGGGATGACGGCACACAGGCAGTTGGCCTGCCCGGCTCTGCAGAATACTGATGGGCGGAGGCGCGTGTCTGTCTAGTGGACAACACACATGGACACAGCATGGGGATCCCCCACTGTAGCCAGTGGCTGGAGTGTGACTGGAACTAAGCAGTGAGAGTGAGGAATGAGCAAGTGTCCAAAAGCAGCACACTGGTGCAGAAAAACAGAATAACAGACACAAAAAGGAGTGTTGAGCCAGCAAGAAGAACAGCTCCGTGCACAGTAGGTGATAATGAACTCTCTCCAAAGTGAGGGGACAGCTTTACATGATCAAGTCGGTGTGTGTCAGCCTGGTGAGACTCATCACACATTGGCACTGCCTCCACGTGCCTGAGCTGGGCTGGATGCTCCTGGTGACATGTCCAGACAATGAAAATCCCATGACATTTCCATCAATAAGCCATTTGTGAGCCAGCAGAGCAAGGAAAATGAATCCTGGTAGTTCACTAAATACTTTCCAGTCACACACACATTCTAGTAAGCCCAAGAAAATACCAGCATTAAACTAAAAATTAAACTTGCGTTTTTGATGACAGTAGTTTGGGGAAAAAACAGGCCTGGAAGTTAAAAGCAGATCGTTCTTTTAAAAATGCTTCATCAGCACTGTGCTCAGGCACAGAGGACAGCACTGGGTCAAAAGGCTTTTGCACCAGCAATGCCCCTGCAGTCACTCAGAAGAGACAAAGTCCTTCCCATAACCTTAGCCATTTTTTCCCACTTTTCCAGATGTTGTGGTCTCAGTTACATCTACAAATTGCAAAAGACAGGAACTAATTTCTCTCCCCCCCTTCAAAAAAGAAGCTTGAGCTAGTGACTCACTCCTAACAAACAGCACAGGAGCAATGGTACGTGACATTCAAAATGAAGTAAGAAAAGACATGACAGAATGCTATTCCCAGGCTCCCCAGGCCAACACCATAAATCATACTAAGCGAGCTGGCTGGGTTTGGGTCTTCTAGGTTTTTCTGCTCTTCCAGACACTTCCCTAAACTCAAGTGCCAGTCAGTGCATGACATAAAGGTCCCCTACCAACACAGCAGGCCAGGGGGCCACATATGTCGCCCACACCACCAGACTGTTCCATGTGACAGATAACAGTGCTCCCTCCAACCAGCACCACAAAAAAAAAGAAAGAAAAAGAATTCTACACTTTGTTGTTTTCTTCTTCTGAAACACCTCTTTTGATCTCCTTGCAGTTCACAACCAGAGAAGACATTTTTGCCTCTGGTGGTTTCCCAGGGAAGTCTGCATAGATGGCAGCTGACCCCCGATGCCCTTCTGAATTCCTCTAGCTGTGCAGTTGCCACCCCCAGCTCACAGCGCACACAGGAGGTGCTGTCTGTCTTATGCTGGGTCTCCCTCTGACCCTGCTAGGAACTCAAGGCCTTCCTAGAGCTCTCAGGTCCCCTTCAAGCCTGGAGTGCAGGACTGGTAACACTCAGACACTAAGTAAATATCTCATGACTGATTCACAACACCTGCAACCAGACTGCAATCCCTTCAGGGGTCACCGCTTGTCTCCTGTGTCCTTCACCTGAACAATCTGCTGGCCCCACAACAGAGGGCTCCCCTCCTTTATCAGTTTAACAAGCTATTGGAACCATCACTGATCCTCAACATTGGACAAGAGGTTTAAGGACTTGATGGTGACATGATCCCAAGGATATTTCCATGTCAAAAAAAAATGTTTTATTTGCTTGTTTTAAATCAAGAAGATAGATTTCCTCACAGTTCCTTCATTAAAAATTTAATGTTAATAATGAATTTTGTCAAACTTCCACATAAAGTTTACCTAGAAAAAAGTATTTTAAGGCTTCTCTGGTGGCGCAGTGGATTAAGCAAAGGACTATGAAGCAAGCCACAGATACTGCAGCACGAGTTCGATCCCTGCCGTCTGCCAAGGGAGTGACACACATGGCACAGCAAACCTCTCCAGCCTCACCCGCTGCTCCCCTCAGCAGTGTACTTCAGTCAATCTGCCTCTTCTGCTCCCCGCTGTCTCTGGTGAGTCCTCTCACCCCCGCGCCTCTGGCATGTACCCCAATTTTTGTATGCATTAAAAAAAAAGAAAAAAAGGATTTTAAACAAGAATGTTCTAATTGAAACAAACTAGTCACTCTTTGATCTAGGAAATTAAAAAAATAATGAATACAACAGTAAAATGATAACAGGCATTTTGCTCAGCTTTCTAAGTGCATCGCTTTATAAAGAAAGTTTCATTTTTTTCTGTGCAAAATATTCTATTTTGTGTAACATTACAGTTTGAAACTTTCAAAACAGATTTGTGACAACAGAAGTTCCTGTAAATGTTAAAGAAAATCAAAATTAAAAAGTTGATAATACAATATATAAGAAAAACCTTTCACTGGAACAATATATAAGAAAAACCTTTCATTGGAACAGCAGAGAGATAAAGAGGAAGGGATCAGAAATAGGTAGACAATTCTGAGAACAACTGCAAAGGACTTGGATAGGACTAGTTCCTGAAAGAGATTAGTTGGGGTAGGACAGAGGTTGGCTAAGACAGAGGTTTTAGTTTCCCTAAAACACTGTTAACAAAAAGCTAGCAATACTGGCACATACATGTAAGCCTGAAAAGGAAGAAGGGCTGAAGTGAAGAAGGGCTTCACAGAGTGAGCCTTAGTAAAAGGCAATGGAGAGTCCACCCAAGGCCCAATGTAAGGGAAAGATGCAGTAGGTTCAAATGTGCTAAGGGACAGCTCTAAAAACATGCCAACAGAGAGCACATTTCAGGCCAAAAATAACAGCTACCATTTGCTTAGCGATTTGAAAACAAACAAATCTAAATCTGATATTGAAAGTTAATAGCCAAAATAATTTTATTAAATGTGTTCTTCTTTCCCTGAAACTTCTGCATTGTTTAATTAAAAATATCTACTGCTATTCTCCAAGTGGGGGACAGAGTTAAAAAGCACTGCTTTGTGCAATGTAGGGAGCAAAAGGAGTATTAACAATGTAACTGCAGGAGAAATCAACACAGCACAGCCTCTCACATGATGTGGCCACAGAAGGTCCAATCCTCTGGCCACTGTCCGTGTTAATTTAAATCTCCAGAAAAGTCCCCTCATTTTAACTGGTAAGCAATAAAGCTGATCTCCAAAAGCTCAAAGAAGTATGCTTTCATTCATGCTTATATACTTATAAAATATGTACAAGAGACCCCACTTCCCTGTAAAAAACAAAGGAAGGAGAAATAAAGGAATTTGTGAAATTGGAAATGTTCCACAGTTCTGGGACTGATCTTGTTGCTGCTTTGGCTTTACTGAGCAACATCTGTATTTTCCCCTTTACAAGAGGTAATCTCTGGACTTATTTTCTAAATACTTATAGGTGAAATTTATTTTCTCATTCTTTAATTTTCTTTGGCAATATTAACATAATAGTTGGTCATTTCTTTGTTTCAGGAGTTTCCAAGAGTCACTTAAATTAAAAGGACCACCTTATCTATTATAGCTTCAAAGGTACCAAAATAAGATCTTACTCATTTCCAACAACAGGGTAGTAAAACAGACAAAAAATGGCTGAGTATCATGCAAATTTGAATAAGCTAATCAGAAAAACAACCAAATTCATGAGTAAATAAAGAATAAAAATACACATTTACTAATGTTACAAGATGAAAATAAATAATAAGTGGTGATAAATTTATATTAGCTTGTTTAGAAGAATGTTTTTTTCTCACTATTTTTTAATGGTACCAAAGTGAAAATGTGCTACTTGAGTGGAAAGAAATAAAAGTAAGCACATCTAATTAATCAAGTCAAGTCACATACTCTGAGTCTGAAAGAACATTACATCAATCCATGCCATCTGACCGCTGGTGGGATGTGTCCGGGAGAGCAACAGAACATAAAGTTAGTAACTGAAAGTCCAGCAGTTAAGTTCCTTCTTAGCAAAGGACACGTATAAGCCAGGTGGATAAGAGAAAGCAAATCTATTGGGTAAAAGAAATCTATAGTTGTTTACAGTAGTGTATTTGCATTTCCCCAAAATTTGCTGTGTATAATTACATCCACAGGCCTACAAATTTCAGTGTATATTTATCTTTTTTCCCCCCTTTGCTGAAGATGATAAATCCCACTTAATTCCAGCCAGTGGAAGATAAACTTTTTTTTTCCTGCAGTGTTCTATATGCTATCGAATATGAAGGATGCACAGGCTATGAAGCATGATTGACTGCTCGTGAAAGCCCAGGAAAAGGATTGAAATTACTAAAGGCATCATTGTAAATAAGATGTATAAAGTAATCATACGCAAAAAGACTGGCATGGGTTTGTAACTAGTGATAAGTTACATATTCGATAAAAAACATGTAATAGATGATCCAGGCTTGTAGTGATAAGTACATTTTAAACACAATAATAACAATCTATTTCTTTTATCACAACTAAAGTTGCTGATTAGTGAAAAAAACTTATTACACCTTATTTTTCTTCTACCACCTCAGTCTTTGGACTCTCAACGTTAACCTCAAGACCCCATTATTGAGCAAATCAAACACTCCTGTGAACCTTAAGGAAATGATGGGATATGGGTGGAAAGGGATGCCTACATTTTTGACACTACTTGTCAAAGTAAAATTACAGAACAATTTTACTTTAATGGCAGAATCATAATTTCAAACATTCTGGATGATTTCATTCTTTTCCATCAATTTCTATTACTTTGGAATGTATTTTATACATTGACCACATATATACAAGACAGATGGACTTCTATTCAGGTTTAAAGAACCTCAAGTATCGTCTTAAGGCTAATTTCCTTCTCACAGTGATTCATTTATGACTTCTTGGAGAGGAAATATAACCATCATTGGTATTTTTCTCCTTTTCACTACTGAATTTGAATAGGAAAAGAACAAGGAAAGGAAAGAGGCTATTAACTTTTACAAGAGATTAGTTTTCAAGAGTGTATCTTGGCTGACTTCTCTAACCCACTTCCCTCACTATCCTTGGGAAGTCTGGGGAGTATTTTGTGCAGCAAAACTAAACCTACTTCAAAAAACCACCCAAACCTACATATTTGTATTAAAAGGATAAGAGTCAAAGTGCAAAAGTGAGGTAAATACTCAAAAGAAAGGTATCTTAATCATATTTACTAAAATGAAACCATCAAAATATCAGTATACATGGGAACACCTTTCTTTATGAACAAATTGTTCTATGAACTATGTGAGTCTTCCTCCACAAGCTGTCATCCCCCATCTAAAGCATCTTTCTGCCCTGAGCTGATCTTATCAGTATCAATAGCTTCATTAAGAGTCAGTGGTGAAAGTGGAAATCGCCCACTTACTACTCCATGCACCAATTTAGTGCAAAAGGGCAGCTACCACACTGCAGACAGATCACCCCTACCAAAGAGGTGGGAGAATTCCATGCAAAATGGGCCTTAATCTAAGAAACCTATGGAACACCTAGACTGAAGTTTATAATGGCCCCAAAGTAATTCAGTGGATCTTTCTAATGGATAGTTTTAAAAGAAAAGCAAATTCTTCACATGCATATAAAGGACAATAGATTGGTACCCCAAATAATCACAAGCAATGAGCGCACTCTAATGACAGCTGTCCTGGAAAAGACAAAACACGCAGTAGAGATGTAGACTGTGATCCACTGCTGAGTCCAGCTGATATATATCAAACCAGAGGACCATCAGCACCAAGCAATCCAGGTTGACTGTGGCGGCACTAGGACAGGTAGAGTAGGGAGAGGGCAGGAGTTAGCTACAGACCATTAATGCCATCACTTTCCTCAGGTCCAGAGTGAAAGCAGACGGCAACCAATATACTTTTTTCAGATTAAACCCACCCATAAAAGAGTTGAATTAAGTCTCAGAGAGTGAGAGATAAAAAATCCACCAGTGAAACAGAGATTCCTGATCGGAGATACTGAGAGTGGTTTTCCAGGACAGCATGCAAATCCAAGATAGGAAGTTCTGGCTGGTAGCTAAATGGATTAAAAAATAGGGTTATCAGGATAAGCAAAGTCTAGACTATGAGCCAAATCCAGTCTTCCACCTATTTTTGCAATAAAATTTTCTTGGAGCACAGTCACACTGTTCTTTTACATGTTCTCCAAGGCTGTTTTTGCATTGAGCTGAAGCGCTGACTAATTATGGCAGAGGCCACGTGACCTGAAAAGTCTGAAATACCTACTCTCGGGCCCTTTACAGAAGGCACATATGCTGAGGGCATTGCCACCCTAGCTGTTCACATGAGGTGTCACTAACAGGTACCTAGCATTCACTATGAAATGAAACTGTTTGAATCTGCTTATTTGGGTTGAATTTTCAACTTTGCCATTTACTAGTTGTGCAAACACAGGTAAGTTCATTTGAATGTTCGATACCTCAGTCTACTCATCGTTGGACTGGGATATTTCTCTCTCCTGGTTGACAGGAGGATGAAATGAGTTAGCTGGGCAAAGCACTTGGAATGGAAGCTGGCACTCGGGAAGCACTGCATGCTATGTTCGCTTTTACAATTATAGTCAGCAGGTAGACATGATGCATGATGAATGCTGAAGGAATAAATGAATTAATGAATGAATATATTTGAGAGATAAGTCCTGACTAAGGTAGTAATTTACTGAAAAACATCATAATAGTTGGAAAATACTGTGGTTAAAGTAAATGTAGAGGGAAGATCCATTTTACCTCATCTAAGTGAATCCTGGGAAAGAAAGTAACACAGGTCCTTAGCACCAAATAATATTTGTGTCAGAACATTCAGAATGTAAAGATCTAATTCAATAGTCACGGATCATTGTCTCGTGAAGGATATTGCAGAGCGTGCCTCTATTCTCATATCAAAAATGCGACTAATACATTAAGATGTCTCGTATCTTTAAGTAATCTTTTTGTAGTCCCCCAAATGTTTCCAGGATAGATTTTTTTTCCTGCCAGCCTTATTTACAGGGACTACAGCTTGTACATAACTGTTTTGCTTAATGGGCCTGAACCAAGTATGCAAAATGCTCATCAGATCACTGGCTCAATGTTCACTTAAATGAGCCCAAAGCATAAGTTCTGGGAAACATGAGGCAGAAAATGACACAAATAAAACTGTGATAAGCCTAACTATTTCAGAACTCCTAAGTCAAGTGCCTAAGCTCCTCATTACTAGAAGAAACACCTCCCAGATCATCCTAAATAAGAAGCAAACACTCTAAAGCCCAGCATCTCCAGCGACAGTATTTGCTGGGGCTTTGCCTGGAATACACTGAAATGACAAGAGCATGCATGATATTCCACCTTTCAGGCAGCATCACTAGTAAGCCCTAAACACTACAGCACAGTAGCTCTTTGGATGGCAGGAAGCCTCACTGGACGATATCACCACACTGCTTCCACAGAAATGCTGCCTTTAGAAGAATAAAAGTTCACCCTGCTTGGTTCTGAATGTTTAAAAATAGTCTCTCCTCTGGTAGTGCCTCTCCTAATAGTTTCAGCAAATATTTCACCCTATAATTTCCCCCTATTGTAGCCCATTTGCAGCCCATTTGTAGCCCATTTGTTCCAAATGTCACCAGCAAACTCTGGACATAAAAAGTAAAGACCAAATATTTGCTCTGGCAGACACCTGTCCCCCGGCATGGTGCATCCCAGCAGTGACTTTCCAAAGACTCCAGATAGCTATTTCTGTAAAACTAAAGGCTCAGAGACCCCACTCACCCCAAAATCTAGTACTACCAAATCAGTTCAAGTTATTTGTTAATATATAATTATACAGAAACATTAGCCAGTAGAAATGTTCTCTAACTCAGGTACATTCAGTTCAACAGCATGACCTTAAAATGAAAGTAAACTCCCAGACATAGCTAGCTTTGAAACAACCTATTCTGAGAAACTTATGTAATGTGGGACAAAAGTTGAACACCTGGGAACAGGAGTGCTTATCTAATCCACAACAGTATGTAGATTTTAAAGAAGGGATAGGATGAAAATTCAAGCTTCCAGATTCTTAGAAGAGTATGATTCTCTTTTCAATATTGGAGAAAATGAAGGTGAACAACACAGTTTTTCTTGTGCCTCCCCCAAAAACCTGCTCCTTCGGAAGCTCCTGCAACTAACTGAATAAGCCACATATTATAACTTCATGGAGAAATGTTTACTTTTCATTAACAAACTGCTGGAATGAGTTTTTATTTGGAGGACCTTCTAGAGAAATGGACACCATCAACTATAAGAAAAGAAAAGCAAAATGTTGATCAAAAATGTTGATTCAAAGATCGAGAAATGAATTCAATTTTTCCCTGCGTTTTCTAGGTTTATGTAGTAGTCTATCACCTGGCTAGTGTAGAAATAGAAGACTAGAGATTTCCGACTTCTATTTTGTGGATGCTGCTCAGCGTCCCAGTGTTTGCAGAATGGTCAAGAGCAGGCTCCCAGCCCCAGCACAATGCTATGATGCTGCAGCCAGGTTGGAGCTCTCTGCCTCGATCCCTCCCCTCCCAGAAAGGAAGCTAATGGGAGCTGGGGCGCAACTGAGCGCCACAGGGTCTTAAGCACCCAACAGATACCTGCTAGTCTCTTTTCTGGGAAGCTTCTGGGCACAGCCTGCCCCCTGCACAGCCCCACTTTCTGCAGTTATTCCTTCTCTCTTCCTTTCTATCTCTCTCCCTCTCCTGTGTAAATAAATCCTTCTATATCTGTCACTCTTTCATTTTTAACTAGCAGGTGAGGACTTGCCAACCGGGCCTCCCCACCCACCCCCCAGCTTTGTTCTGTTTCATTAGCAAGAGTAACTACCAACAACGTGTCTATCCTGCTCCTATTAACTACACATCAGGTTCAGTTCACCAAGGCTTACTATCAGGCAAAGAAAGTATGTGTACACATCTACATATATGTATGTGCATGTGTGTGTGAAACAACAAAGAAAATGTAACAAACCAATAAATGCATTTTAATGTGTATTTTTATATATCTCAGTAGCCACACTATTTTAGGAAAACTTTTCTATTTAGTAGTGGCATTTTATCTATTATCCTAGCTGATAGTTAAAAAATACATTAAAGTCATTTCATTGGAAACAATGAGAAAAAAACACAAGTATAAAACAGATAAGGGAAGAGTAAAATAGCTAATAGGGACTAATATTTTTTCATTCTAAACCTATGTTTAAAGTTTTTATGATGTACATCTATTTCTAAACTAAGGTGAAAATCTAGAGAAGCCGAAGCATTTATATTCATAAAACAAGGTTAATCTACAGTCATCACAATGAAATTATTTTAAATAAAGGAATTCTACAAGCATTACAATAAAGCTATATGATAAAATGCTTTAGATCCTGTTTTAAGAAGAGAACTACTTAGCTGCATAATTTTACATCATTCTACACACAAAAGATGTACCTTTTGCACCTAGATGCACAAAGAGAATATATTCCAATGACACATTTATTAGCACCGTAACTGTCAAAGGCATAAAACCATAGAGGCAAAGAAGGGGAATATATTCTTTCAAATGAGCTGTGAGGAAAAGAACAAATGATTAATGAAAACATCAGTTCTGATGATTGTATCAGGAAATGCCAAATAAGCACCTAAAAGCCATAGAGGAGGGGGTGAAATTGAGTGATGGACCTAAAGTTCAGCAGTAGTTAAGGGTTTCAACCTAGGTTGAAGACAGATTCTGAAAAGAGGATTGGGGGAAAACAGGGGACAGAAAGAAAAAGAGACAAAGAACCGTCTTGGGAGCACACAGGTGACTACGAACTGGGTCATATCAAGGCTAAAAGGATTCCAAACTCCAAAAAGCGTCAGAGACTGCACTGACCTTCAGTAATTGCCAGGGTGACCTACAACAGCTACCCCAGGTCAGTGTCACAGTAACTAAAAGGAAAACACCAGCAGCCAAGAACTCTGTATCCATTTTTAAGGGAAGTTTCCCCTCAAAGAGGGACACAGTGACATTTTTAAGTAACAGAAACACCATACAAATACTAGAGAAAAATCTACTTTCACTGAGCAAGCTAAGGAAGTCTTCCTCCAGACAGATGGTATTTGAGTTGGACCTTACAGGATGAGTGTTTGCAAGATGAACAAGTGAAATGTCTTTTAGCCAAAAAATGGGGGAAAGGGACAAACAGCAGTTCTATAACAGGCAGAGATGGCAATGGGAGACTGGGCCAGAGAGAACTTTGAATTAGACATAGGATCTATTAAGAACAGACTAGCTCAACTTTAGGAATAGCCCTAATCATGGGGGAAGAGCCCTAAGGTGATTATCCAAAAAAACATTCTCCTGAGAAATTCTCTAACAGGAATGATATATACAAATAAATATAGCAGGATTAAGACAGGGATGATAGAACGCATATTAAAGCAGGTCAAACAATAAGCCAGTGCTCACATAAAATGGCAGGGCTCTGATCTCTCTCACTTAAATGAGAGCCAGCACTATGGACATAGGCTCCACTCAACAGAGCACTACAGCATGAGCCTGACTTCCAACAACCAGGTGAAGAGGCTGCGATGCTGGTCCTGGGCTGCATCGCCTGTGAAGAAAAGGCTCAGCACAACAAATCTATACAGCCAGGGTGTGTTGTTAATGTGTTGCCATTGTCTGCTACTAAAACTTAAATCTGAGGACAGTGTTCCTCACTACACAAGTCAGTATAATTAGAAGGCCAAGTCATGATTACATTCAAAACTGCAGCTTCAGTAAATTGTTTTTAAAAAGTTGTTCCTTTAAAAAGATAAGGGGCAAAAAGACATTAGCTAATCAATTAAAAATCTCAGAGGCTAAGAAGCAGGGATAGAGCAAATCCACTCTAGGGACCATGGCCCCAGATCCTTGACACACCCATAGTCAAGCTCCTGCGTCTCCTGTCCAGCCAGTGAGCACCTCTGCTTCCTGCCCAAAGGGACACAGAAAGACTCAACAAATTCTTACAATTATAAACGTTAACAGAAGGGAAAACACCGATGTCATAAACCAGATTGGAACACGTCACCTCCTGGGCATTTCTTAAACCTGCAAGATCCAACTGATTCAACGATTATCTTATGACATAAACCTCATCTGAAATGATCTCTTCCCCTCGTGGGACCTCAAGGTCAGTCTAGAGAACTGTAAGAGAGAAATCAAGGGAAGGACAAGAACTACTTATTAGAGTGTCTCCGTGTAGTCAAGGACTTGGCATCATCAGCATCGGGTCATCTAGTAAAGAAAGCTGTTACTGTTAGGGGGAAAGGTGGTCCTGAAGAGATTACACGAATAGATTTATGGACTCCAACCCCCAACTCCAACCAACAATATCCAAAACCCACAAATCCTATAAGGTCATTATCAAAGAGTGGATCACTGGGACATGAGGGTGGAGTTAAGCGCCAGGCTGGGTATAAAACCAAACACGTGGGGCTTGGAGGCTCTCTTCTTTCAGAGCCAGCTCTCAGCCCACCATTGGGTTCTAGCTGGTAGGACATTTACAGATTTGTATCCCTCTCTTCTCCTTGTATAATTCATTACTTTATTTCTCCTTCTTTTGTAAATAAAACCCTTTATTAACCTTTGTTGTTTGTACCTGCAGTTGGGGCATTACCAGTGCCTTTCGAGCGCGTGGGTGAGGACCCAGTCAGGCAAACCCAATTTATATTAGAGTTGCCCTGTAACATTACCACTGTCCTGTGGGCTGTTTGAAGAGCCAGAGGAAGGCTGCAAACACGTGTTGAAATGAGGATAAACCATAAATCAAACTCCTCAAACCATGGTCTAGCTACATGGTCTTATCCTCCATAAAGCTGTCTGTTATGTCTTAGTTTTTTAATTTATGGATCTCAGAAGTCTCTCCCACTGTCTGAGGCCCCTAGTAATCATGGTGATCCCAAGTTGAGACTGACCCATAACAAGAAATCAGAAGAACACTTCAAACACAGACATCCCTATTCTTTCACCTACCATTTATCTCAGACTGAGAAGGGCATTTAATGGAAGAGAAGGTCTGACTCAAAGGGGGAAAAGAAGAGGTGAAGAAATCTGAGGACAACAACCACTCACAAGTGCCAGTCACCTGACAGCACTCAACTGTCCAGTAACCATCCTTTCAACTACCCACACCCTGATTCTGAGCCCCTCTCTCCAGAGCACACAGGTATGCAAAACACCAACACTATAACCAAGAAAATCACCAAAATTTCATGAGTTTTTAAAGGGAAAATGCACTTTTTTTTAAAGATTTATTTATTTATGCATACAAGAGCTGGGGTACAGGCCAGAGGTGTGGGGGGGTGAGAGGATTGACCACAGAGAGCGGGGAGCAGAACAGGCAGATCAACACTGCTGAGGGGAGCAGCGGGCACAGCAGGAGAGGTCTGCTGCACCATGTGGGTCCCCTCCCTGGCCAGCAGCAGGGATCTAACTCATGCTGCAGTGGCTGCGGTTTGCTTCATAGTGCATTGCTTAACCCACTGCACCACCAGGGAGGCCTGAAAATGCACTTTTTAAAGTTCTACCATTTTAATCTCCCTTAAATACCTTCTTTAGTCAGTTAAACTCAATTTTATAACATAATCAAACATTGAAGGAAAATATGAAAAAATAAACCCTCACAGTAGTCTTTTCCTCAAAACCAATCCTAGAAAATACCTACACTTCACAAAAGTCTTTGGTATAAAGTTAAATTATCTATTTTGCATGAGACTGAAGGTCCCTGGATCAGATAACCCCAGAACCTCATGACACCCCACTCTAAAGAGCAGAGTATTCAAGCTAAGAGCTCTTCACACCAAGGAGACTCTTCAGTCCTCGCCTAAACCCTCAGTCTTCTCTAATGGAAGCAGATGTTGTCATATCCTGGTTTTTGTCCTTTCCCTAATTAAAGAAGCAACCACTGACACCCATCCCCACCTTATGACCATGAAGAATATAGTTGGGGGTCAGGACCTTGTGTAGTTGGTGGTTTACCTCTAAAACACATCTGCCCTGTCTGAGAATCTCAACTTTACTCAGAGGAATAAGGAAGACATTTCCTCTCCATATCATGTGCAGGGAGGAAGTCACCCACCCCACAGCTCGGGTCCCTCAACATGAGTCCACGGCCCTTCCTCCCTACCCGCGGCATGACTGGCATCGTCCCTGTGACTCTCCCAGGAGAGACACTAAACTGCTTATCCTTTACTAGCTTAGCTGATGCTATTTGGATAATTCATCCAACACAAGAAGAACCCAGAGGGCTGGGGGATTTCCCCTGTGCCCTGAGAAGACAAACTCCACAGCAGCCTCCACACTTTCTGCACTACGGTCTGTTAGCTTGCATTCCTGGATTTCTGCTCTCCACAAATCTTCACACCCACAGAGCAGACGGTACAGAGAATGTCAGGCATGTGAGCAACCCCAGGCATTATTTTCTTGCTGAAATTCCAAGTGCAAACCCAAATGCAGAACTTAAAAATCTTAACCTTCCGTTAGGCCTCTCTTCTTTGTTAAAATCAGGAATTCAAATTCAAAGTTTCTCTATTTATTGGCTTTACTTGCAAAAAAAACAACACAAACCAATACCACAAACAAAATCACAGCTTCTACTTGACACTCCAAACCCCTATTTCCACCTTTCCTTAGTATTTGCTAACAGATCTGCTTTTGTTTAATTGAAGTAGCACTGCATTATAACATTACACATTGATCACCGAGATTGGTTAATGGCTCTTCAAAGCCAAGAACTACCTTAGAAGTATATATGAAAGAACTTAACTATCAGAAACCAGAAGAAAAGTCATCTCAGAAATGAGAATCTCATCATTTCTGTGCACACAATCCTTTAGATGCCTTTAGCTCTCTCCATATACACAAACTGACCAAATTTTCATCCTTTCATATAAATCAAATGATTTGTTGGTGTGTTGGGCATAAGATTTATTAAAAATCCAATTCAATGCAGAAAAATAAAATAAAGAACCCTGATCAGCTCAAAAATCTACATTTCACACAAAGTGCAAAATAAGATCCACAACTCCAAAATCAAATTAAGAAATTTCCTTAGATGTACTTTTCATTAGCTAAGGCATCCAGCAGTTCCTATCAATGACTAGTCTATTTCTCATGTCTGCAGTGATACTCTGCTATCAGTATGGTAAAACCTGAGATAATATGTTCACAAAGAAAAAGGAAGTACTTACTCAGTTTATTTTGGTATTTGCTAGCAATACAAACCATCTTAAATTCACTGTTTCACGTCTTATACTTACTAAGTAACTATATGCCAGACATAGCACTAGGCACCAGAACTAAAATGACAAAACAGATAGTCTGGCCTAATGGCATCCAAAATAATACCTAATTACAAGTAAACAAGCAGTAAGTGTTATGAAAGAAAATATAATGGCTACATAATTTTCCAACTTTGAGGATAATGCCAAGACAATTACACTGAAATTTTAAGTTGGCCAACTTAAAGATGGCCTCATTAGTTCTTTACACAAAATCATCTGTAGAGATTTATTCCCTATCATATCACAACTGCTTCTAGCTACAGATGTGATCTTACAGAACAGGTTTGCAGAACCTTATGATTGAGAACACTAAGAAGTTCTGTGATAACAGATGATCGGAATAGGCATCAATATATCAAGAATAAAGTTCTTTTGTTTACTCATAATCTGTTCTAAAACTTACACTGATAATTAGTAGACATAATTCCTACTTTGAAAAAAATCTCAAGATTTCATAGAGGAAGACCAGAGGTTCAAAAATAGCAAAGGATACTTAATATTATTTTCTAGCCTAGAGTTTATTCTACAAAATTCAAAGAAAATAAGTTTCTTATATAAAACCTCACAGAAGTATTAATTCTCAGAAACACTCACTTTCAACTTTATTTTTCAGCATCCCTACAGATTTTAATATAGTAGTAACATCTTTTTAATTTTGCAATTTCATGACCCTGCAGATATCTTATTACTGGACATTGGGAGAAGTGAGGCTGTGGATACTTTGCTATCAATAGTGCCAAAATATTTACACTTGAACAAATGCTTGCTGTATACTCCAAACTGCATGATGTCACCAAGAAGCAGTGGAGAAATACTACACTGTGACCCTGTCCTTGAGGATCCATTTAAGCCACATAAACAGGTAAAGGGGTAAAAATAAGTTCTTTTGATAACTCAGAAGTTAAACCATGTGACCACAAATTTCACATTTTAGTATTACAGTTAGTTTCTAGAATATTTCATAGTCATGTTACTCAGTCCCCTGCAGGGTAAGAAAGCACAGAAATATAAACATTGATTACCTTTGCTCCAAAGATGACGGAAATATTTGTCCAAAGGCTGATTCAGAATCACAAGGCAGTATTTCAAATTTCCTATAGAAAGAAAGAAAAGCAAAACAACATAAATGAATGAACTGTGAGTCTCTTGTTCCCATCACTGGAATCTAGAATCACATTCTACTAGCCCAGACTTTCAACTTGCACAAAGTAAAACTTCAATCACAGCTATTTTCTTATACCTTTATTTTAAAATGCACTACAGATGAACTGAATCTCCTTTATTCAATGTGCCTACGCATTACTACATTGTTCAGCAATTTATGAAAAAGGCTTTTTTTTTTTAACAGAAAAACAATTGGGTAAGCTACTTTTTAATAGGAGCTAGAGGGCAAATAAGCTCTTTACATGACTCCTCATCTTTATGAGACATGCACCACTGGACACAACTCCCCTTCCACGCAGCTAGCCTATCTCTTCCTGTCCTCATCTATCCAGGGTGCAGGTCTGTGGTCTTGAATTTTCAACTTCACTTTGTTCTCTCCATATTCTCTTTCTCATTCTTTCTTTCCCTTAGCCCCTACTGCAGCTTGAATTCTCCAGTGCAAAATTTCACTAGCTCTTTTCATGACTCTTATTCTGGGTTTTTAAATGACACTCAAAAGGGTAGAAAAGATAGAGACACATTACTTCGACAATAATTTGAAGGCATTTATTAAGCACTTTAAATAGCGCAAAGCGAAACACTATCAGACTGTTGAAAATCTGTCATTCAGCTGAGCCCAAGCACTTCATTTGTGAAAAAGAAATGTTTGGTGATAGTAAGAATTGTTTAGGTTTTTTTTTTTTTTTTCCCTAAGTAATCTCAGCATTAGAAATGGAACAAGATAAGAAAATGAAAAGGAGATACCATTATCCACAGAAAACATTATTAAATACAGATTATATATAGGTACTGGGACTACAAAGAATATTAAGATTACAGGTTATCAGTAAGATAAGACATTTACAATAAAGACGAGTTATTCTACAATGCAATACAATCCAAATATATGATGTGCTAGGTAGGAGATATAAGTGTGTGGCAGGAGTTCAAATTCTAGAAAGTCAGTAACTCTAGTGTCATCCTAGGTATCTTTGTGAAATGCAGATTTCTCAACTTGATCTTAACAGGAATAAGGAGTTGGACAGAACAAAAGGGCAATTCAAACAAGGAGGACCCCAGCAGGAAGCCATTGACCTTTGCCTTCAGGATCACTTGGATGGAAAGTTTCAGAAGCAAAGACCTCACTCGCTGGACTGAGTCACCTCACAGTCTAACATATCCTGTTTAGAACACCAAAGGAATTCAAATTGAGGGACCCAGGAAATCTTTGAGTGATGCAGAAAAAGGGACAGAGGTGATTTGTGCATATTTGGGAATCATCTTTATGAGGTCATCGCTGAAGCAGCTATGAAGCAGGTGGCCAATGAGCTATCTCTCAGGAAGGGCAGAGAAAAAAAACACAAATGAAGGCAAAGTTGTCAAAGAGCTAAAAGAAGCCAAAGGAAATGCAGAAGAAAAGGTAGAAAGGTAAGAGATCTAAGAGGGCATTCCTGGATGTGCTGTCAATATCACAGCATGTGAGAGACACATCAAGGAGACTGAAGGATGAGAAGAGGCCAGGGGGGGTGGAGGGAGGGCATGGGAGAATATCAAAGAAAAAATCTGAAATCCATGGAGGGTGCTCCATGAAGTTCAAGGAGTGGGTATAAAATATGAGGAGAGATGCCACATCTTAAAACAGTAGTGGACTATGAGAAAAGGGGAAGGGGTAAAGTCAAGAGAAAGTACCTTAAATGTACAAACTCTCATATTTTTAAAAGGAGGGACATCTGAGAAAGAAGGCATTTCTAGAGTACTCAGCACAATAAGCTTGCTAGGGACAGAAGTAAAAAAAAGAAATGGGGGTCTCTCTCCCTGAGGCTTACATTCTGCTCATAAAAATAGATGTTTGAGATTGAGGATCATCGTGACATATCAGAGAGACACAAAATTGAGGTAGAGGTAGAGTGTGGTTTATTTATTAAAAATATAAACAAAAGCAGGGCATCTCTGGTGGTGCAAGGGGTTAAGTCGCAGCAAGCACTATGAAGCGATCTGTAGCCACTGCAGCAAGAGTTTGATCCTCAGCCAGGGAGGTGACCCACACGGTGCAGCACACCTTTCCTGTATCACTTACTCTTCCCCTCAGCAGTGTATTTCAGTAGATCTACCTGTTTTGCTCCCCACTCTGTCTCTGGTGATCCTCTCACCCACAGCCCCCTGGCACCTCTGCCCTGTACTTGTATGCATAAATAAATCTTGTATGCATAAATAAATCTTGTATGCATAAATAAATCTTTAAAAATTAAAAAAAAATAAAAGCAAAGTAAGAATATGGAACTAGTTTAGGATATGTAAATAGTTAAAACAATTGCTGTAAAGGAAGAATTCCAGGGCCGGACAACTCAAAGTTTCAGGGGAGTTTACTAACAGGTATAGGACAGCAGGTCTGTCTGCAGTTTTAGGACTTTTCACACCATTTTTGGGAGTGGGAGTGAACAGGCAGAAACAGAAAGTAAGAGGTGTGAGAGCTGAGGCATTGGCAAACTGCGGTCCAGAGGGTGAGGGTGACGAGAACCCTTCTCTTGCAGAGTCAGAGCAAATGCCCGTAGCAGAGCCTAGAAACTGCCACACGCTATTTTCTTCCTTCTGTAACAACAGAATCAAAGGCTTTGTTCGTTTTGTTTTTATTTCAGTTTTAGCTTTGTTCTGTTTCCATGTTTTTGTTTTACAGATACATTTGTCTAGGTGCAAAAAGGTCCAGACTCCTCTGCAGCAAACTGGAATCCTGAGAATGAGGAGACGAGAGAGGAGCTTTGTACGTTACTTACAGAGAGACACCTTCAAATGGAGGACGGCTTTTTCTCTGCTCCTTTTCTGCTATCCTGCCATCTGCCGCAAAGATTGATGGATTCAGTGCATGAAATCTCAGTGGCCACCTTGGGTCTTAAGAACAACAGTAATAGCCTGCAGGAGCTGCAATACCTGATAACCCCACAAAAGCTCCATGTCAACAGCCATGGCTGGCCTCCAGGCTTCTTTTGTGTGAGAACAAAAATAAACTTCTATTTTGGGCTTCTGTGCGTATAGAGAGAAACTGAATTTCAGTAAATGCAATGACCATGGTCCAGGCTAAGGTAAAGGTGACCTGCAGAGGATTGGAGATGACCTGAAAGGGCAGGCAAGCATCGATGCAGGGGAGAAAACTTGAACCCATTTGTTCCATCAACGCGCATCCGTGTATTACAGGCACAGTCTGGCACGTGTTAATGGCAAGGAGCTCATCACTTGGATACAACAATATCCTTTACCCTTGATCAGGTAAAGCACTGCTGAAGTAGGCATTCAACAACTCTGCGTGCATGTCTAAACGAATAAACTCAACTGCTTTCCATCACTGCTTCTTCAATGTATGAACTCAGAACAATTGTAGTTCAAAGAGCAATCTGATAAGGGGACAAAAGCACATTATCCACCTTACTGCTCCTCTAACCCAACACTCTCATTAAGATAGTATCTAGAAAAGCATTTTTGAAATGAATGAGGCAGTATGAAAATGCATTGTACAGATAAAATTTACTAGTGTCTCTATCAAATAATCATGAATGAACAATTTCAGCTATTTCTACAGACGGCATTTACATTAAGCTGGTTCTATACATGAAGATACTTAGGCAATAGGACTTGACGCTCTTTCCTCTTCTATCCGAGTCTCATTTGCAGTTGTAACTACAGCAAGTCCACTCAGCATGTACTTTATACTAAAGCCCTTTGACTAGGTGGTAGCAGGCTGTAAAAAAACAGCAGCCCAGTGTCCATCATTACCTTATAAGAGTATCTCCAAGCAGACTTCCCATCACATCAAACCCCACACTTGCAGATATTGCACCACTGGGTGATGCCTCTGGCTCTAATAGAATTTAGAAAAAAGAGAATAGGCAACTGTAGAAGGAAATTAATAATCTCTCTCAAGTTGTCACACCGATGCTACTTTTAGAAGATGCAAAATGATTAAAAAAAGACAAAGAAGCCCTTCATTATGCCACAAAGACTGTACAAATGTGTGGGTGCAGTGTCTCAAGGCAATCTTGGGGAAATGCAGGAACAGATGGCAGGGCTTCAAGTGTAACAGTCACAGAACATTTTCATTATCTACAGAACACAGGATGTATTCCACTTTAAAGAACAAAGGAAAATTCAGTCTAGTCTCAGGACTTCCAATGTTAAGTCACTGGAATCCTTGAACTGCTTTCTCAAAAGCGTTTTAATTACAGAAGATGGAAAATCCCTGATCACAGAAGTGTCATGGCCAAGTGCTCCAAGGTGCTTGGATATCCTGAATGATATATAGTTATCCAAGTAATGACATGAAAATGAGGCGGGGAAATACAGTCAAATCATCAGCCTGAGCTGAGAAGGGAAGAGAAGAAGTCCCCTGAAGGTTAGGGAATAGTCCACAATAGAAAGTTGAGAAGTGAAGCAAAGTGGGGCAACAACTTTCATTTCACTGTGTGTCTTTGTCTCCTAAAAAAATTTAAAAAAAAAGTTAAAGAGTCTTTTTTATTTGAAGAAATGGCTGATACCAAGACTGAGGGAGGGAATAGACAGATGACACTGGGCCTCAGATAGTGCAAGAAAGAAAAGAAGTGCTCACCAAAACCAACACAACACTGATGGCAATATGTGCAGGGCACAAACCAACTCCAAGAGTCCAGTGGCCCAACTGGACCAGCTTAAACACGAAAATAGAAATAAAGCAGTACGGACTACAACCCAAAGTACAGAAATCAATGTTAGTGAGTTAGTTCTAAGATAATGATTGAATTACTTAATAAAATAAGGGGAAGAGACAAATCTCCTAGGCAGAAATCCCAATGAAATATGTAGCTATTCCACCCAGAAACACAGCTATAGCTACACATAGTAACTTACTCCCAAGACTACTGTATGGGAAGGAGGAAATGTCTCTCCAGTAGAGAAATCTGAAAAATACGACTTCAGTCATGTGATCAAGGATGATTAAAAGTCATAAATCATGTTGACAGGATGCACCCTTGATGTGATGTGGTAAAAACAACTACTTATGTGTCTTCTTCCCAAACCCACAGTGCCAGTCTAACCAGAAGAAAATAACCAGACAAATTCCAATAGAGGTGAATGTGACCATATGCCTAGTTAACACCCTCAAAACTGCCAAGACCATTAAAAACAAGGAGTCATATATTGCAATAGCCCACAGGATCCTGAGCAGATAAGACAAGTAACTGTTACTTGATTGAACAGAACAGAAAAGGCCTATTAAGTTAAAAAAAAGTCTGTGTAAGTTATGGAAATAAACTAATACAAATATATTGGTATTGGTTCATTAATAACAAATGTGCCATGCTAATGTGAGATGTTAATATAGGGGAACTGCACATGGGGGGCATATGGTAATGCTCTCTATAAAGCTGCTTTTTAAAAACTATTAATATCATTAGGTCCTGGGGTAAGGAAAAAAAACAGAACTGAAAACTATTTCATAAAACGATTTTCAGCAATTTCTCCATGAAACAAAATTGTCATTAGACAGAGTCCCAAAGTCTAGATTTCAAGTATAAAGACAAGAAAACCCACCATACAAGAAAGCAAAGATAAACTACAGTTATATCAAAATTTTCTTTTAATTAGAAAAGACACCATGACAGCGAATTTCAAAGGAACCAATTTCTTTTTATTTCTATTTCAGTCTCTGTCCTTTTATTTCATTCTATGTAACTCCCTAAGAAATGCCTTCCAATCTCAGGGCTTCAATCAAATACAGTCCACAGTAGAGACCTGGTCACCAGTTTGTTTCAGGGCTCTGAAAATGGTTATTATTTGGATTATGCACAAAGGTGGACCCTGTTCACATTTCTAACTCAAAGGTCTCAGAAGGCAACTCACAAGTAATTTTGTTGTGAAAAAGAAAAAAATCAATTAAGAATCAATGACACTTGATATGCAGATGAGCTGATGTCCCCCAGGAGCTAGAGTAGATGTCTGGCTTATCTGAGACAGGAGGCATCTCCTTAGGAAGAGGTGTGTGAGCGCAACACAGCAGTACCCCAGTGCGTCCACACTCACTTCAGCCTGTTGGTGGTACACACAGTTGGACCAACAGGGTAAAATTACTGATTTTCACATAAACCAATCTTCTCTAAATGGCAGAGAAGTTTCAAAATAATCTTGAACACATGTTGAGGATAATTCAAATTCTGCCAAAGCAAAATCATATGAAATGGTAACTTGCACCTCCTAGAACTAGCTCCTAATAAGCTTCAAGTACATTCAGTACATTCTAACCAGCTCTGTTAAGAACTTAGTGCTAGGGGAAGTGGGGCGGGAATGATTAGCAAATATCTCTACCCTTAACTACATGGCCCTTTTTGCTAAGTACAGCAGAAAGGAAGATGTTTAAAAGACCAGTCTCCTTCCCTACAGATTCTGGCTCCACACACTTGCACCAGGCCAGACATCTTGATTTTCTAACAGCATCTTATAAGAAAGTCTAGCGGGAAACCAAGTGGAGACCCTCTGGTAAATACCCTGAGACGCAGCTTGTGATAAACAGCAACATTATTTTAAAATACTTTTCATTTCCCTTTTAGCTCACAGTTTTTTAACTGCTGTTTTCTGGAAAATTATATATGGCACAAAATAATTATTTTTTATAAATAAACATAGCTGGTTTTTTTTTTTCTTAATATATGGTATGAAGTCAAAAAAGGATTAAAGGCCTACACTTCCGATGAAAATACTTTGAAATAAAACACAACTTATAGTAGGAAAAACTTACTGAAATTCATTAGCAAGTTATCAAGGGTTTATGATGTTTAAAAATATATACTGGAATGCAGATAAAAATTAGTATTAGTAAAAACACATGCCATTCATCTATATTACAGCTATTTTGTCAGAGGTCCAAAGATCATTATTATGAACCTCTCATCCTTCAAAGAATTTCAATTAAACAATGAAAACTCTAGGGCACTGAATTCCATTTTCGTATTGTACAAACTTCTATATTTAAGAGCAGGATTTTTTTAAGTGTACACAGGGAAATCAAAACTGTCAAGTCAATTGGTTCTTTGAGGAAATAAATTGTATGTAGACAAAGCAGAACTATTAAAAAGAGCTCTGAACAAATATTCCATACCAAAGTCTATTAAAATAATCGAATTACCCACAGACTAAGAATTGGTAAGTTGTATATAACAAATTGCTTCAGAGAAAATAAACAGAAATCAGACACAGATAATTTCTGCAGAAATCTCCCGATACCCTGACACTCCAACCAAGAGTGACCCTTAAATAGACCCTGGTGCACCTTCCCAATGATGAAGCGTGCCTCTTCCAAGGCAGAGGGTCCTGGTTCTGAGGACATGTTTGATGTCATTCAAGCCCATCACTGCCAGTTTCCACCCCATCTGTCTTCAGCAATACTCACTTAAGGGAGATTTTCATCCTGCCACCTCCTGGGAGTAACTACCAGCAGGGTCATGGGTGACCTCTTACTGCAAAGTTCAATGGCTGAATCTCAATTCTCATTTGGCTGACACATTTCAGAGGTCTTCCTTCTCCAAACACTTTCTCCCTGGATTAGAAACCACTGTCTATTGCTTCTCCTCCTCAGATTAAATACTCCTGCTTAGTCCCCTTTGCTGCTTATTCCTCATCCACATGAGACCACTCTGTAAATATTTATTAGATGAGTGGTGAACAATCCCAGCTTGGATATGGATGACAGTACTAGATGTCAACACTTGGGCCTTCTCTTTTCTCAGACCATTTGACTCCTAAGTAATGCCCTCTAGTCCCATGGCTTCAAATACCACCTACAGTGGTGTCTCCCACATTCATGTGTCCATCCTGATATTCTCCCCATTCAATGGATGGATAAGCCACAGACATCTCAAACTTGACTAGGCCCAAAACTCCTAACCCTCTGATTCTAAACCTGTCTCTCCAGTCTTGCCCAAGCTAGTACCACCCTCACCACAATCATCTTTTCCACAGGAGCACTGTTCAGCTCTACATTTTTTAATATGGCCTTCCAGCTTGGTAGAGTAGCTCTACCAACTCTGACTTTCTGTCCATCTACAATAAAATGACTCCAGTCATATTTTCTAATAATCAAGTCACTCCTGCAATCTGATGACAAATGGTTCAGTGTCCAAGATATTTCTCATAGAATTAAATAACACCTTTGGGAAACACAAAGATCCCTTCTAAGTCCTAGAGCCTGAGTATGACTATTAGATACAATATTCTAAGTGGGATACTAGAAAATACAGCAACAAAAAACAATCACCTTGCCTTAAAAAGTTAAATGTGATGTGGATCATTATAACTCAAGAAAAATCTGAAGAAGCAAGATGGTCCACAGAAGTTCAACTGCATAATTAGAGAGGTTGGCAATATTTTCTTGGAGAACAAATCAAGTCTTTCAAGCTAAATGGATGTTTACATTTAGTAGCTCTTTAGGGAAGAAATCCATGGAATACGTCATTGAACTCATCAGACCCAGGGACATACTAGGTGTAGAAATTTAACATTTCAGGTTAAAAGTAAATAGATTCTGAGTGGTTTAAATCCCTTTCCACCTAAGACCATCACCCCACACAATACCACTGCAATAGTCTGTCAAGTCTGCTAACCTTGGCATTATGAAAACTATGCCACTTAGAACCAAATGTCCCAATCAATTCCCACAAGAATCCAGGTATGCTATAAATGCCTGTCAGTTGAGAAAAAGATTTTGTATTTCATAACAATAATGATAGTAAGCTTTTACTGTGTAAATAGAGGACTGGGGAGGGGAGGTTAACTCTTAGAAAATTTTGAGTCTTTCTGGACACGAAAGAAGACTATC
This sequence comes from Galemys pyrenaicus, assembly GCA_019455555.1. Lineage (NCBI taxonomy): Eukaryota > Metazoa > Chordata > Mammalia > Eulipotyphla > Talpidae > Galemys > Galemys pyrenaicus. The sequence goes on along the minus strand of JAGFMF010011959.1, from coordinate 3,953,521 downwards.
CCAAGAAGAATTTTTTTTTTCTGCTCTTGCAAAGTTTAGTCACATTCTTGCTTCCAATTGTTAGGGGGAAGGGTAGTCCTGAATAGATTACATAGATGGGTTTGTAGATTCCAACCCCCAGTATTCCAGAACCACAAATCTGGTAATATGATTATCGAAGAGTGGATCACTGGGAACTGAGGGTGGAGTTAAGCAGCCAGGCTGGCTATAAAACCAGAGAGGTGAGCCTTGGGCTCTCTCTTCCTTTGGAGCCATCTCACTTGATTCAGAGTCAGCTCTCAATACGCCATTGCATTCCAGCTTAGAAGATCTGGTAGGATATTTACGGATTTGTATCCCTCTCTTCTCTCTGTGATAGTTCTACTTTATTCCCCTTCTTTTGTAAACTAAAACCCTTTAATAACTTTTGTCACAGATGCCTGAATTTGAGGCTTATTTTGAAAGTCTTCTGAGTGTGTGGGTGAGGACCCAGTGAGGGAAACCCATTTTATATTAGGGTTTCCCTGTAACAAAATGAGCACATTCTCACTGGAGCTCAATGAAGGAAGCAGAGTTCTTCGTACAATGGCACTAACAACTCCCAAGTCACTGACAAAGCTCAGAGCTACCCCATCAATGGTCCCGTGCCCTGCTGACTGGGTCCTCAATAAATTGTGTTTCCTGTCAATCAAGAAAATCAATCACTGCCTAGGAAGCCCTAGCTATAATGTCATAACCCTAAGGGTTCATCATAAAGCACTAGGAAATTATAGTCATCACATCAGTTTTGATGTGTTGACAGCAGGGTCCACAATAGTGCTGACCCTGGAAAAGTCAGAACACTTTCTGAAGGCAAAATTCATGTAAGTTTGGGACATGCTTCTAAAACAAACACAGGGCCTACCTTTTATTTTCAAGCAATTCCCCGCACGACCCTGATCCAATTCTCACACCTCCTATAGCACAGGATCCCTTTTACCAACCAGCAAAGAGAGTCAACCCATTAGCAAATACTCCCTTTTTTAATACCTTCTTGGTGCATCAGGACTGGTGAGAAGTGTTTTGAGAATGATAGGCTGTAAAGCTATGTGGGCTTCCCAGGTAATAATACCACTGAATAACATGGAGTCTTATTTTCCTTTTTAATATTCCTTAAACAATTCCTTTGACTTGTTTAAACCTTAAAACCTTGTAAAACCTTAAAACCTTGTTTAATTCCTTAAAATATTCCTCTGACTTGTTTAAACCAGTATTTATAATCAAACTATGTTCAAATCAAGCTAAGTTGCACAGACTCATGTTCTCTGAGTTGTGTACAGTGGTCAAGAGAAAACAACGAACATTGTACTTGGAGCTTCAGAATTTTCTCAGCACTTTCCATTGTCTTCTTAAATTGACATGGCTCTACAGCACTCCACCATGTGCCCAAAGTCTTTCTGAATAAAATGTCTTATTCACTTTAAGGAAGAACATAGATTTGAACTCAAAAGGCCTATATGCCAGAAGCTAATTCTGTAACACATACAGTTTACCTTATCAATAGTCAAACCACAAAAGGACACTTCCCTCTCTTCACTCCATGACCTGCTATCAGTACACAAAGCTCTGGCAACAGCAAGTGACCCACCCAAGCCACAGGGAAACATCTGACTGGGGGCACACACCTAAATGGTCCCAAGTCAGATCCAGGTGTGGGAAGTACACAGAAGTGTCACAGAGCTCTGATAGTGTCATTTATTTTTATCTTTTTGCTTTCACAGAAATGCTACACAGTACAAAATGATCTGCATGCAAGGATGTTTAAAGGTTTTGTTTCTAACAGGTAAAGACCAGACATAACACATTCACACATATTCCACACAATGGCAAAGTTACATATTACTCAACATAGAAAAACCTCAAGATAAAAATAAGAGAAAAAGCCAGGTGCAAATGGATGTATATTTGTGTTAAATTTTTATAGAAAACAATACTTGTTTTGAAGAGAAAAGATTTTAGTCAAGTACATTACATGGCTTAGTTGTGAATAACATTTATGTAGGTACACCAGTATCAATATGAAATTTCAGGGTGAAACCGTAATGAAACAACAGCAGTAGCTAGGAAAAGGAGAAATATATGTGTTTGGTGGGGAAGCAAAGAGCACATAACTCCTTTATCTTTGTTATCCTATGAATTTGATATCCTGTGATTATCAAGAGAAAAAAAATGTCAAAGAGTTTAGGTGATGAAAAGGAAAAGAAACTCCCCAGGGATCGTGCCTACCCCAAAGAGGATGATGGCCAAGGATACTGTTAAAAGAATCACTAACAAATGACTTGGGTTTCAAGTGAAGCAGATATTTTGTGGGACACTATCTAGCATTCTTTTCTCCCAAAATTATCAAGTAACCTATGCTCGTTAGATTAAGCAGAAATAAACATTCTTAAAGCAATTTCCAACAGAATTTTCAGGACAGCAAAGGGAGATAGAACTCACTCTACTTTGAAGAGCAAAATGTATGTTTTTTTTTTTTTTTCTTGCACATGAAATATGATGTAGAGAACTCAGAAAACATTTGTTCTTCGGTGCTTGAGGTAAGATTTTTATAAATCAGGGTTACATTTAAGAATCTACCCATGCCCCAACACCTAATTCTATTAGTATTTCCATACTTCTCTCACAGAGAACATTTCTCTTCATCAATAGTGAACACAGAAAAAGGCATAGCATATTAAAACAATTACCTTAGGAGAATGAGAATGAAAAGGGGAAAGGGAAATCTTAGCATTTCCTGTATTTGCTTTTATATCCTATAAATGTTTATTAAATCAAGCCTACACTACACCTTTTTAAAAACCTCTTTTAAAAAGGATAGGCGGGGAACTTGTAAGCAGAAACAGGAAATTAAATCAGATTAAAAAACTGTAGTCAGGCTGAGGTAGACCTCAAAATGCTGCTTCTGTCCTGTCAAACCGGGAGTGAACATAAAAGGTGGGACAGCACCTTATCACTATTTAAAATAAGGCCATCTGCACTTTCAATCACTTATTCATAAATTCATTTAGTATTTGTTTGTAAAACTTTTTTTTAAAGAATTTCTTCACCATATCCAAGTCAGTAACTTCAACACTGAAATTAGGAGCCACCTGTATATCAAAGCAGAGTATATCAAGGGGGAAACAAAGTGGACTCTTAATTAGAAGGAAAAAATGAAGATAATGATATGGATTCCCTGCCTCCTTACCTCCCTGTTCAGTCCAAGAACAGAATTAAGAAACTCCATACAGGGCCTCCCTGGTGGCGCAATGGGTTAAGCAACGAACGCACTGGGCAGCAGACCACAGCCACTGCAGCACCAGTTCTGTCTCTGCTGGCCAGGGAGCTAACCCACATGGCATGGCAGACCTCTCCTGCCTCGCCCACTGCTGTCCTCAGCAGTGTATTTCTGTTGATCTGCTTGCTCTGTTCCCAGCTCTGTCTCTGGTGAATACTCTCAGCCCGCCCCCATACCTCTGGCCTACACTCCAGTTCTTGTATGCATAATAAATCTTCAAAAAGAAGAAACTCTATACATACTGTGTATATGAACAACACACATGTATACAAACTTCAATGTAATTATATATAGCTAAATGAAGCTACTGATTACAAATTCAAAAATAACTTTATCTAAAGATTGAGTGAAGAACTTTCTAAGCAAACGTGCCAAGCAAGAAATCCTAAGTGAAAATACCAGTATCACTGTTAGACTTGGGCTTTCAAGGCAAAACCGTGTGCTACTATCTGAACCTCTAGTGTCAAGCAAAACACCAGGTGCATAGCGGGCATGCACTAACACAATCCAATAAATCTGTGACTGGAGGGCCATCCTGGGTTGCCTGGGGCTGTGTCAGATACCAGGTCTCAAAATACCTGCTCAGCTGCACTCAAGCTCCATTCTAGGTTAGTGTAGACTGGTTCATCACTCAATGACCTTGCAAGAGTAAATTCCTCTTTTTCACATCTGTGGATTTCACTCTACCCTGAAGCTAGAGTGAAAGGAGTACAGGGATTCAGAACATGGGCTTTGGGAGCATACAGACCTAGCTCAAATCCCAGTTGTCACTTACTGGCAGTGTGATTTTGAGATATTTGAGAAATTTATTTAAGATCTCAAAGATCACAAAAAATTAATGAAAATAATGAATCAATCAGATAAGACATGACATGTAAGGTGACTAACAAAGTCAGCACTCACCAAGCACAGTTTTCTGCTACTTACAATTTAAAATCTAGAGAAAAGATTGTTTTCCCCGACTTTTCTCCACTTTGTCATTCTCACCTGCAAACTTATTGTATTTCATTCCTTCTGCTAATAGTTAATTACTTCTCATTCAACAAATGTTTATTCATGTTAGACATGTGAAAAAACAATTTACTCATCAATTTTGTCTTTAAAATTGAGCCTAGACCCTGGCACAAAGAAGTCATGAAAAACAGTCTCTTACATGAATTTGGAAAACATTCATTATACTACTTCCTGCTTCGCTAAAATAGTTACACCCAAGCAAAATATACAACATGTACAAAACTCAAACATACTTTCAGAGTGCATTATAGCTCTTTCCAATCAATCTCTTAGTCTCTCTCTGCCATACAAAATTACTCTGGTGTCACCATATCCTGCATGAACAGACACAATCTTAGAACATTTTTTAGAAACCAAACCACAACAAGTTCAATACTGGTGTCTCTCACATAATGAAATATACATATATATAAATAGTGAAACATTATAACAAAGCAGTTCTAAATCAACTACCATCTGAATTCTATTTCTATGACACTCATTACAAGGTCAGACTTTGGTTCTCAAATGGGGGAAGAAACACTCCAAAGACTTACAAAGCAGTTAATAATCAATAACCACTTATCTTGGAGTTGCAAAAGCCTGGAACGTTTCCATCTGAACTGTGTCTCCCCACTCCTCTGCTCACACACCTCTGGACTGATGAGTCCCAAAGGAAGCAAATGATCAGAGGCCATAGAGCAGTGACTTTCTCCCTCTCTTTTCCATGGCCAGTACACAAATGCAGGATGCACTCAGTGTGCTGGGCACACATCCCTGGCCCGATGATATCTACATTGTTCAAGAAAGTATATCAGGATATAGGGGGATACCAAAGAGACTACAAGGTGATAAACATTAGCAAGCACACACTGTGAACCACAATGTGTCCAGATATAAAAGTTGAAGAATCACTGATTTCCAGCATTTGCCAAATTCTGTGCTGTGAATACTCCATCAGTTATTTAATAAAATAATGTAATGATCTAACTGCAGTACACACTATTTGACATAAATTTAATTCTTATTCACACATAGTCCCAAAGGAAATATTTCAAAAAAGCAAAGTATTTTGCAGCAAAGGAAAAAAACAATATCAAACTGTTCTTGTTTACTTGCAAAGAAAATCACCACTGACTTCATTCAGTTGTGACACTTAATCCCAGTGACTAATTTTTACAATATATCTGGAATCTTTCACTGTTTTATCTAATCAGTGATGTAACTTTTAAAGCAGAACTATCCGTGATCTGATGGAAAAAGCAATTTATCATGCACACACCACCACATAATTCAACTTCTTCCTTTCGTATATCTTATAAGGAAAATAATCTCAATGTCACTACAATTTTATTAATTCACCAAGTAGGACTAGGCACTTTCCACATGCCTGGAACTATTCTAGGCATTGGACATAAAGGAACAAAAATCCTAACAAGTGGAGCCACAGTCCTCATAAAAATACCTCATACAAAACACACAAGATAAATATGAAAAATACCTCTAACGTTGGACAATAGTAAGTGTCAAGGAGAGAAATAAAGCAGGGAAACAGAAAAGGAGAGGTTAGGCCACGGAGGGTAAGCTGGGGTTATCTCCTCAAAGAGCAACTTCAGGTACATCTATTTTTAATAGTTTAAGGACTCTCCACACTGCTTTCCACAGGGGCTAGACCAGTCCACATTTCTTGATATGGCTATTATTGGTCTTACTGCTTAGAGCAATGTCAAGAAGTAACTGTAAGGCTGTGAGTGTCATCATTAGACTAAAATGAAAAAGAGGTAGTTCATCACATTACTTTTGTTAATCAACTCATGTTTTTCCACATTATGATTCAGCAGGTAGAGCTTCTAAAATTAGACTTCTCAAACAAGCTAAAGAGAACTTGTGCATAAGATATGAATGAAGCCTAAGAAGACAGGTTAAATCTGCTCCCAAGGATAAAAGCCAAAGAATTTATCCCATTAGCATCTTAAGAATAAGTGCCAACACAGCAAGCTGTCACCTGAAACTCTTGGTAGTTTCTTCCTTTGAGCACTGAGGAGGCAGAAGCCATACATAGGGGTGTGTGAGGAGATAATTAGAATCTTACCTCCCTAACTAAGTATTGTCAGTCCAAAGAGAATAATGAGGTGCTATTATTGCATTACACAGCAACATATACAGAGTTACACAGCAGTGGCATACAATATCCTCTTAGACAAGGAGGTACATTTCTAGAACATTTACTGTGCATCAAGTTCAATACTTTCACCACAGAAAGAAGTTCAAAGAGGATACGACTCTTTGTTTTATTCACTGAGGTATCACTAGTGGCTGGAAGAGGAAATGCTCAGTAACTATTACAAGAAAATTTAAAACTTGAAATATATATGTACTATTTCATTTAATCCCTACAAATGACAGGAAAATTTTACCACTTTTTCCATTTTGCCAAAAAAAAGGGTTTGGAAAGGCGAGTAAATTACTGAAAGGCAGGGTGGAAACCCAGATTTTTACACCAAAGCCTCCATACTCTGTGCCCAACCAGAGGCGGCCCAACCATTCCCAGGATGATTTCCACCAGGGCTGCACTAAAAGCAAATGCCAGGGGCTGCTGGCTCTGACATAAGGAACAATTCAGGAAAGATGACATGGAGGATTCTCAGTGACCCATCAACCAACACTGAGTTTTCAGCTGAGTGACAAGATGCCTATGAACCTAGTAACATCCACCTATACCCCCTCCCCCACCAGCTTCCAAGCCCATGGCGCCTGGGAAGGGGGCACACAAGCATGTACACATACACATGGACATACACATACACAGACAGACAGGCATAGACACAGACACAGTCCTGAGGTCAGGATGGGAAGCAGAAAATAGATGGAAAATGAAAGGAATCTCAAAAATAAAGGACAATATTGGAAATTTCAGCATTTAATGCCCTGGTGTTTGAATGTCTTAAATTTTCCTGACTACTAATTTAAGTAAAATTTCTTTCTGTACTAGTATTTTTCCTCATATGTGTCTTTAAAAATTGTTTCCCAAGTGGCATGTGTATTACTTTGATTTTTTTTAAGGAATAGTTTCATGAAATCCAACAGAGTAATGCTCGTCGCCCACACAACTAGGTCATGACTGCCCCCTGGCTGACAGTGATTCAAGGTGCTGCCCCCATTTACGAAAAGTTCAACATGACAGAAAAATATATCTCCCATGATGCATAGGGGAAAAAAGGAGCAAAAATATAAGTGAAGGTTTCTCAAGAACTGACTTCCGTTTCTTTCAAAGATTCTTACACAAAAATGAAGCAAAAAGTAACAGCTCAATAAATATCAACCCAAAACACAGAACAATTGCTGATTTGCTCTGAAATTCTGTGTAAGTGACTTCCTTTGGCTGATAGAGCAGGGTACTCATGTGAAAATTCATCAGAAGCCAAGGCAGTTTAGGAACTATGCTAGGGGGTAACTTTCCAGGGGTCTCTGTGCCTGCACATCTTGCAAGTAAGGTAATCACTGTTTTTTGTTCCAGATTATCTTTCTGATGATAGTTTGAAGATAGAACATCTGCAGCAAAGTGCAGGCACACACATTTACTCTCCAGTATAATGAAGGTAACATCACCCTTCAGGACCTGCCCTTCCTATTATAAAAATTGAGATTCACTAGCAAGCTCTGGGTTCCTCTCTGTAATACAACCCATGACAGTAATGTGTCATCTGATCTTCCTCATGTCATCCTGTGAGAAACGAAGTACACCAAAGAGCACTTTAAATGTTGATTCCCCGGCTACAGTTTTGGTTGGGAGTAACAAACTCTCCTTTTCCGACCAAGGAATCGCATGTCTTTGTCCAGTACCCACGAAACTGGCTGGCTGACTTGTTGGCTTGCAGATAGGGTGAAGTTAGAGAGGGTTGCCTGTTGTGGACATTTCTAGTATCGAGAAAAAGTAAAGAATCATATTCGTAGGCACAAGACTGAGCTCATACAACATACACTTACAAATCTCATAAAACATTAAGAAAATATTGATAACTTTAACAAGATTGACTCCTATGCCCCATGCTCAGGCCTTCCCCCACCTGCAAGTATCAGTGCTTCTAAGCACTCAGTTTCACTACCTATACCATCATGCCATTTTAATTCTATTAATTTCCAGTACTTCACTTTTAGATATAAAATGAACAAGAATAAGATCAGAGAGGATTAAGAACCACTAGGAAAAATGATTACAAAAGACATTTCAAAAATTTTCAGGAATTAATAAAATCACAGATTAGTACCTAAAATACTGTGTCTTGGGAGTTCATAATTGTTTTAATTAATTTTTCTCAGAATTTGCAACTCTATGCTATAAATATCAACAGAGGATAAGTATTATAGAAGTTACAGTTCTGAAATGTTAAGAATGCCATGGCTTATAGAAACAGTAAATACATCAGAAGAATACATATTCAAGCTTGTGGGTAAAAAACATCTGTCTATGTCACCAAGTCTGCTAAAAATGATGGCTGATTTTCTTTCCTTCCATAAGACAATATTAAATCTCCCATAAAACACAACATACTTTTGTTCACATCATAAACTACTCAAGTCATGCATGTAAGTGCTGCCTGATATGTCTCGGTAAATGCCAGTTATCTTCATCATAAATTTATAACAACTCATTATAAACAAACCCAGGAACAAGATTCGAAATTATATTAATTTAAAGATGGGTCATCATTCATGATTGTAACTTATGTACACAACTGATGTAGAGGCTACTGTAGAGAAATAACTTTTGTACTCTAAGTAAAAATGACATTCACGTTGAGAGTGTTTCCAACACAAAGGCAGCAAAAATATTACTGAAATAAATCCTAGGTATCATATCATTTCATCTGCAAATATTTCAGCATGCACCTCTGAAATTTCTTTTTTTTAAGACATAGTCACAACATCATTACCATGTCCAAAAAGAGAAATGATTGTTAATATCAATTTTCCCAGGTGCTCCATTTTCTCTTGCATTAAAAATATTCTTCTTATATTTGATTCAAATAAGAACTCCGACAAAGTCCATATGCATCTCTTAAGTCTCTTTTAATCCTTTTTTTATTTTTACTGTCTTCCTTGCCATTTATTTGTTGAAGGAACTAGTCTACCTAACCAACATTCTTGATTTTGGGTGGTTATCATCTTGTATATTCCTCTTCTATCACTGAAATTTCTTGTCACCTGGTTAGTTTGTGTCAATTATCAGGTTTTTTTTTTTTTGCCTTCCAGGACCAAGTCTACTCCATTTTGCCTGTTCTGTGATAGTGGAGCTGAAGTAGTATTTGTTTCTCTATGCAGCCAACCCAAAGTTAGGCTTCATCAGTAGGACACTGAAGAAGGGATATTCTCTTTCTGACCCTGGTGTACCTGTGTTTCATGGGCTCTTGTAATCCCTGGCTGATTCCTCTTGAGTGGCTTCAGAGGCAAGAGTCATCAGCCAGGCACCACACCAGCCCTGGAAATTTCTAGAACAGTACAAGCAGCTGCCACATCCCCTTAGATGTGATGGTAATAGTAGGTGGAATCTTCTGGGGATACTTAGGTCAGGAGGGTGGAATCCTTACACCTGCCATGTGAAGACTGAGCCAGAAGGTACAGGCTATGAACCCAGAAAGGGGCCTTCACCAGAAATTGACTCTACTCACACCTTGATCTTGGAATTTTCAACCCCCAGAACTGTGAGAACAGACACTTCTGTTGCATATAAACTACCCAGAATATTATAATGAGCAATAGCAGCCCAAACAGACTAAGATGTCTTTTCTTTTTGCTGTGATCAGTCTACATTTATTATTAGGGCTAAGCTCTAATTCTAATTCTGTTGATTCTGTCCTTCAGTTTTATTAGTGCCTGGTAGGGATTATTGAGATACTAATTCTATCATAACTCATTCATGTATTACCTCTAATATTTTTGTAAAGAGAAATGTCCGCATATCAGTCATTTACTCTGGTGTTCAGTTTATCAGGAATGGTAGGGTAAACAGATGACATTTTCCCCATTCATCCACCAGTGTGGTTGGAGGTTTCCGCCACAAAGAAATAGCACTGTGGTGAGGAGTAACACTGGCCTGACAACTGACTCAACAGCAGCCCTGAGAGCCAGGTGGTGCTGAGGTGCTTGGGTGCCTGACCTCAACATGCAGCAACAGGAATCAAGGATCGTTATGAATAACAGCGAGTGAAGGACTTGTCAAGTGAACAAACTCTTTCACAAAGGGCATTTCTAAAAATGTACTTCATGGCCAAAGAAAGTGATCTTAGCAGGCAGGTCTGAGAGACAAGTAAGTATAATGATAAAAAAGGTAAACCTGGATAAATCTAATAAACTTTTATATAATAATTATACTGATATGTAATTTGTGACTCAATTTCTAATTAACTTTTTAATCAAGAGTAACCTAGCTCTAAAAAGGGAATATGAAGTATCCTTAGGTCTTAAAATCTGTCCAGAAGATAAATACAATTATTAACTTTACAATTTTAAAATCCAACATAAAAGTTGGAAGTCTTAATATAAATATGTAAAGAATATATGTGGGCTGTATGACTTACCAAATGAAAAGAGAAAGAAAATAAAATATGAATTATAACAAGAAACAAAAAAAAAGGCCTTCAAAAAAGGTCACATTTTACACCATAAACTCAAGTATAATAGGAAAAAATAGTAAATTGAATCAAGATTAAAAAATTTTGCTCTGCAAATGAACCTGTTAAGAAAAAGAAAAGAGGCCCCCGCGAGTGGCGCAGCAGGTTGAACACCTCACTGTGAAGCATCCACAGTACAGCAGTGTGAGTTCAATCTCTGGCCAGCGAGGGGACACACATGGCGCAGCAGACCTCTCCTACCTCACCCGCTGCTCCCCTCAGCAGTGTATTTCAGTGGAGCTGCCTGTTCTGCTCCCCCCTCCATCTCTGGTAAATCCTCTCACCTCCCGTGACTCTGGCCTGTACCCCAGCTCTTGTATGCATAAACAAATAAATTAAAAAAAAAAAAGAAAATGAAAAGATAAGCTACAGATTAGAAGAAAATCATTGAAAACCAAATACTTCACAAAGGTCTTATATCTAAAATATAGAAAGGGCTCTCAAAATTCAACAAAAAATAAAAGCCCAATTAGAAAATGGACCATAAATCATGAAGAGACCTTTTGCCACAGGACAGCGGTAAGCACAAGAATGGATGTTCACCATATTGTCACACATCTCTTAGAATGTCTAGAACGAAAAGAGTGGGATACCAAATGCGTGGGAAGGTGGAGAGAAAGTGGTCATATTGCTGGTGAGAAGATGCTCTGGGGGAGGGTGGCAGCTTCTTAAAAAGTTCAACATGTAGTTGTCACATATATCTTTATCTATATATACAGATATATATCTGTTACATATATCTATATCTATGCACTGCAGGCCCTTATCCCAGAGAATTGAAGACTCATGTTCACACAAAACCAGCACACAGCAGCTTCATCTGCAACAGTGGAAACTGAAAACAGACCGAATGTTCTTCTCAGGGTGGCTGGTTAAACAAACAATGGTACATCAAACAAACAAGGGGACATCACTGAGCAAGGAGGAGAAATGAGCTGTGGAGACGCTCAACTTGAATGGGGCCCAAGTGAATACTACTGAGTAACAGGTGGAAACCTCAACAGGATACAAACTGTATGGTCCAGTTTATAGAAAATTCTTAAAATAAAATTAGAGCAAATAGATGACAGGATGCCAGGAGGTAGGGATGGAGGAGAGCAAGCAGTGGGTAAGGACCCTGAAGGGGACAAGGGGATTCTGTAGGGATGTGGAAGGAGCAGTACTGTGTCTTTTAGCAGTGGCTACACAGAAGTACACATGGGATAAAGGTGCACAGACCTAAATGCACAACTGTATGTGCACGTGCACACACATGTGCACATGCACACACAGACGAACGCCTCTATAACTGGTAAAATCTGAAACAGGCTCTGTGAAGAGTGCTGTTAGTCTCCTAGTTTTGATGATGGTTTGACATGCACTATATCTATGCAAAATGAACCATTAGGGAAAACTGAAGGAAGTGCACATGGGACCTTCCTGTGCACCTGCAACTTTCTACAAATTACTACTTAATTAAAAATAAAAGGTAAGCATACATCCACACAAAAATTTTCATACTGAAAAAACGAGACACAATTACAACCTTATATTGACAATCATAGTTAAACTAGGATTTCACTTGATTTCTTAAAGACAAGCTATTAGACTGGATATAAAATTAAAACAGCTACATGCCTTTTGAAAGAATGCTAAAGAAAAAAAAGTCTGAAAGTATAAAAATAGAAAACATATATGTAGAAAAATATTAACCAAAACACAACTAACCAGTTACAATAATAAGTCATCACAGCTGGCCTGTTACTCATTTCAGATATACCTTGGCATCATGCCTCAAAAATAGAGCATTAGAGAAATATTTTAAAATACTGGTAACATTTCCGAAACCCTTACAATGCCTCCTAGGCTTGGGGCCAACAACATGTACTCAAAACACTGCTCAGTGATCGATTGAATGGAAAGTGTTACTAGAATTTTCAAATAACTTGAACCTCCAGGCAATGGCTGTGCTGGGTTGGCTTGCTCAAACATTTCTCAACAGAGTAGTTCAATGCTAGCATATTCTTTATCCTCAAAATCATAAAGAATATCATATTCTCATTTAAAAAGAACAAGCTCATTTTAAACAATACATTTGATACATTAAATGGGGGGGGAACCCTTATATTAAAATCAAAACCCTTCCTAAAACCTGATGTCACTAATATGAGTAGAAGTTAACAGTTTTGAATTAGGGTGTGTCTGTTCAAGAAGCAGTTTAGTACTGTAACATCGTTATTATACTCCAGTTAAACTTTCACTCAGTGTTCCCAATAATCATTAAATCAGACAATTAGTCATTAGTATTTCATTTTTACTTATATTACTAATCATTTCTATGAAGCATTAAAACTCTCCCCCAAAATTTTATAGTTTGTCATTTTAAATGATACAACATTCAAAGACCATTTTAAAACAAATTTTATAGATGACATTCACTTTATAAGTATTCATTATCATAAGTCCCCAATTTTCTTACAGCAATAATAGAATTCACTTAAAAACAAGCACAAAACACAAAATTAAACATTTGAAATGTTAAATTCTTGTCTAGAATTAAATGAGTCATTAAAAGGCTATTATAAAATTAATTATTATTTTAAGAATGGTCCAAGAAAGTCTATGTAGTCAACAAACCTCAAAAATGAAAAGAAGCAGTGAACAAAAATGAACAAGCAGTGAGATGCTGGTTACACAGACAAGGGATGCTGGTTATACAGCCATAGGTAGATTCGATATATGATAATTAGCCAGGCTAAACATTTCTCTGCTTATTATACCTCAATAGAAAGTTTGTTTTAAATAGTGAGTGGATACCAATTCAATCAAACAAACATAAAAAAATATTTAAGAGGTTCAGGAGGCTTATTCTTACAGACTGCCAAACTTTCTCTAGTTTTCAGCACCCATTAGGTTGGACAGCTCAATGGGTACCTAGAGTAAAGGATACATTTTAAAACTGGAGCAGCTTGTTTTGCTGATGAGACAGTTGCTCTAAATCTCTATTCACACTGTTTTCATCAGCATCTCTTTTTAGTTGCCATTAGAAAACTACCTAGAACTGAAGAGAGGTAACTTCAATTTACCTCTCAAGAAAAGTATCAAACAAAAATTGCTTGCTTGCAGTGTTCCCATATATCCTCACTCTTCAAGGACAATGGACTATATTAATGTCACATTATTACAAAATTATCAGTGATTTAAGGCCTTAAGAAACCTATTCTCCCTTCATTTCAAATTATTTTGCACCAGTAATATAGTCTTCATTTTCCACATTTTTACAGGTAATAATAGATTCTAAGTAAGGGGGGGAAATCACTAAGTTGTACCAGTCTTTTTGATTGCAAATCCAATTTACATTTTTACTTCCAGCCTCTACAAATCAGCATTATGCAAATTGTAACATGACTTAGCATGACACAGAACCTAAATTCTAAAAACCGAAGGTGGGGGGGATGCCCTTTAAAGTTAATTTTTCAAGAATAAAATTATTCCATTTTAACTCAATTTAATGGCGCTATTTCTAAACTAATTCCCAAAGAAAGTAGGTGTTTGTATACTAAATGTCAGTAATCCCAATCTAATATCAAGAAATAGGTAACTACACAGATTCTACTTCCTCAACAAACTGTGCAAGTTCATGCTTCTGGATTTGTTTTTAATAAACCACCAATTAAATTTATGCATGGTTCTTTCTAAAGTAAAATTTTATGAAAATTCTTGCTATAAAAGAAAAATGGAAGGTAATACTCTTGTGGTAATGACATTCTATTAAAATAATTTATCCCTCTGCAATTTAAATTTCATTTCTGTGTTCCTCAGTTAAGTGTGTGACAAAGTTTAAAAATGGATTTCACACAAATATATATATATAAATACCCCTGGTGATCCAAATAAAAATATTTTCATTGCAAATTATACTCATTCCTCTATCTGTACCCTACAGTAGCAATGAATATGCATATTATCATAAAGTTTCACATTTTTTAAAAAGATATTTTTTAATTCAAAAGTCAAGAACAACTGTAGTGCAATGTAGTATAATTTCTATTAAGTCTTTTCCTTTAACAAGGCATCTCTGCATACAATTTTAGAGACTGATTGCAATTTTTAGGATTATATTTCAAAAATGTTGTCACTTTTCACATTCTCTTGCTGTTCTGCAGGAGGTTTGTTAAAGGTTCAGTGATAAATGCTGAGTGAATCTGTTATATCTATAATTATACTAAATGAAAAGCCTACCATTTTTTCACCAAAAAAATACTTTCTTCAATATGTTAGTACAGAAGTGGGGAGGAAATTTCTCTATCCTCTGGGTTAGTCTCAGGATAGTGTAACATATTAACATTAGACTGATAATGGGAGAAAATCACACACTTACATGCATATAGAGACTCTATGAGGAGGTAAATTCTAAAACAAATGCAGCAAAATGAGGATTCATACCCTGAGCAAAGAAATCGGGTTAGGGACCTGGGCTTTGTGGAGAAAAGGGGGATTCCCATGACCAGGAGAGGGTGACATAAGGCAATAACCAGGTGCTCAGTGTTCAATGTCTGCCATGGGATGTCGATGACTTCTCCAAAAGAAAGCTTATTTCTTTCAAAAACTTAATTCTGGATGACTCCCTAGGTCCCCAATCTTTTAGATAGGTGAGGAAGAGTGTTCCTGAGCCTGAAGGCCTCAGTGGATCTCAGAAATAACCAATATGCCAAAGTGACATATCTCAGGAAGTCTATTCTAGATGTCTCAGGGAGGCCTGCCTGTCATTAGCTGCTTCTGGCCATTCACGCACAGTAGTAACCCATGACCCATTCAGACAAAGAGGCCTAAATTTCTGCTATCAACCACTTGTCTCTACTGTTACACACACCATCATAATGCTCAACCTCAGTGCCCTTCCATCAGAGCAAATATACCTAATTTCATCATCACCCCAGCCAACTTCTCTGAATCCCTAACCACAGTTCCTGGGACCAAAGCCCCAAGCAGTGTACCTGAGGGAGGGTACCCAAACAATGGGTCCTGGTATCTAATTCAACCTCCCACCCAGTATGAGTCTACAACTTCTCCCAAGAGAACAACATGAAGGCTATGCCTGATCAAGAAACTCTATACCACCATTCTTTTGGCCAGCAGAAACCTGAGAGAGAAAACCATGAGACCTTTAATTTTGGAATAACTCAATTTATTCTGTAAACCCTTAAGAAACTTTACCTGGGGGGTAGGGGGGCTCCCTGGTGGCACAGCGGATTGAGCACTGCCCTGTGAAGCAATCATGGCACAAGCAGCATGAGTTCAATCCCAGGCCAGGAAGTGGATTCACATGGTGCAACAGACCTCTCCTGCTCCACTCAACAGTGTATTTCATTCAATCTGCCTGTTCTGCTCCCCATTCTGTCTGGTGAATCCTCTCACCTCCCACGACTCTGGCCTGTACCCCAGCTCTTGTATGGATAAATAGATCTTAAAAAAAAAAAAAAAAAGAAAGAAACTTTACCTGGGAACTTTCAATAAAAATATAATAAACTGTAATATCTTGGCATGTGCAAGAACAGACCAGCTGCCTGTATTCAAGTTTGCAGAATGAATGAGCACACCCATAATTACATGTGTAAGGTAGTAATAGTTACAGCCCACAAGGAGTATTTGCATCATTCTACCACTAGTTTGACAGTGTGCCATTAAAAAAGGAAAAGAATTACCTTTCAACCTTCAGTGAAAATTTAGCCAGTTATCAAGATGTGGGATTCTGACATTATGGGAAAAGAACAGCTCTTCTGAAATAGTCCTTCCTTTAAAAGCTTAAGTTAAGATACTGAACAAGGATAAAAGAAATTAAAGTAATTTTCAAAGCAAAAGCTGTCAATATATCCCAAGCTTCTTGAAGAACACTCAGATTCAGTTTTAGATTATAACTGGCTTTCACAACGGAAAGTTACAATTGCACTTGCACAATGGTGATGGGGAGGGCAAGACTAAAACATTAGAATGCAGCCTATGATTTATTGAACAAGTGGAGTTGTAACATAAAAGCTAAGGTCCGAAGAAGAAAAATTAGTTGGAATATATAACACAGGCAATATCTACTCATCAGCAGGATTCAAGGCTCACACATGTGAAAAACACCCCACTTTCATAGTTGTACTACACAGCTGGGGTTGGGGGCAGTACTACACTGCCTTCAAGCCTGCTATCACTCCACTGCTGGAGTCCTCATCTCATGCTCCCTGCCCACAATTTCAGAAACTAGGAAGAATATCTGATTACTAGAATTATCATAATTCTGCTACATTATGCATTAAATGGGCATTTACAGGCTAGTTTGAGACCTTAACCAACATTATGAAGTCATTTCCATGAGAAAATGTACCGAGTTTAAAACTTCAGAAGCAGAAAGTATACTTTGGGTAAAGCTGTCTACACAAATTAAAGTTGTTGTTAATTACAGTTAATCAGTCCAATATATTTCTTTTACCATGCTAAATCTGACATGATCCAAGATCAACCATTTATCATTAACTCTTCATTATTATTAAACCAAGTCAAATGTCTTATACTCCACTGTGCACAAAGGCAACACTGACAAATTCACAGTAACTGTGTCTAAGAGCTGATCACAGAGAGAGGTACACACCCAGGCCCTGTCCAGTCACCACCCCAGGGTTGGCATACCTAACTATCACCGCCCTGCAGTCCTGGATCAACAGCTGTGATGATCCTGTGCTCAGATACTCTCTAGTTTTGTCAAAATCACAATGAACATATTGAGGTAAGTCATTTATTGACAATTCTATATAAAAACCTACCTAATCATAAAAGATGTGATAAAGTACAGCTACGAGAGAGCAGGGAAGTGTTTAGACAGGGATAATTTATATCATGAGTGATTTGAGAACTTAAGATATATATTTATATATGGTCCATTTTACAAAATCTGTTCTGAGAATACCTGTATTTCCCTTTATTTATTTCTCAGTAAAGGTAGATCTTGAGAGGGGAAAAAAGGGAAAGGGGAAAAGAGAGGAATAATCTCTGATCAATCACTGTTTTCATAATATTACAAGGCTGGTGGCAGCTGCAGTTCCAATTCTAAATCACACCATTAAACCAATGAATAGTTATGCTTTTCTGAGGCCCCATTTTGCACTCTACATTTTAATTGAACTCTTTAAAAGACATAACTTTGATGAATTCAAACTAGCAATTAATCCTTACAGAACCCACTCAATTTTGTCACCTTACAAATCTTCCCAAATTACAAAGTAGGTTTAAAATGTAGTTGTTTTTCGTAGACAGAGTATTAACAAATATATTTATATATCCATTATGCCTGGAAGGCATTTGATTTCTCAGAGAGAGAAAATAATTTAACATAAGCTATAACAGATACTGGCTATCTACAGCGCACTCACCCAGCTGCTATTAGTTATTTTTTTAAGTTGACTAGATTGATACTGTTTATAAAGACATTCCTCTATGAGTTATGATGTACAATGTCATAAGCATATGTAACTGCCATTCTTTAAGTCTTTAAAATGTGCACTCATTCTTTTCCACAATGGCTTTCCTATTCAACTATGTTTCTACTTAGTCCAATACCCTGTGCTTCTATCTTTAAATCATTTCTAATTTAACCCTGAATAGTCAAACATTATCATTGCTCATTCAGTTTTGTTTTTTTTTTTTTTGCTCATTCAGTTTTTAAGTAAATGCCATGTACTATCTGAATTGGACCTCCACTAAAGAGAAGTCATTTCTTGGGCTTAAGGTTTTCTTTCTGCCTTTGAGGGCAAATTCAGTTGCTTCTGAAAAACCGAACATAAGTAATCTGGCCATAGGGAGAGAGATTTTATGCATTACATTCTGCAAGAATACAAGCACACTCTAGTAAAACCACCTTTAAAGTAAGAAAATGTAGGTTACTAAATTATTTTAAAACAATTGGTGGAAGGGATAAAGGAGGGCCTCCCTGGTGGCACAAGAGATTAAGGTGCAGCACTATCAAGCTATCCGCAGCCACAGCAGCACTAGTTCAATACCTGGCCAAGGAGCCAACCCACATGGCACAGCAGATCTCCTGCCTTGCCCACTGCTCCCCTCAGCAGTTTTCAGCAGATCTGCCTGTTGTGTTCCCCACTCTCTCTCTTGTGAATCCTCTTACCCCCAGCATCTCTAGCTTGTAACCCAGTTCTTGTATGCATAAATAAATCTTTAAAAAAAAAAGGGGGGGGTGGGAGATCAGGGAGAAAATACATCACATACCACTGTCAGACGTACTGTTACCTAACTTTTTACAAAGATACCAGAAGTGAAACTGCTTTTAATTCTTACATAGTTTCAGTTTTAATAATAAAAAATGTATTACTATACCATGTCACTCCTCAGAGTGAACTGAGCATTGATTCAAAAAGTATCTGAAGCAACTTTGAGCAATCAAGCCAGAAGTCAAAAAGCCCAGGAATTAATTAAGAGAAGCACACTTACATACAGTACATGAGCTCTTCAAAAAATTATCCTTCCTAATTCCTTCAGTTACTACCTATTTTCTCCTTTTTGAGACAAACAATTATTTGGTTTTGCAAGTGACAGCACATTAAACGTGCCTTTGGGCAATGAAAACTTGATTGGATGGCTCAAGAGCTCAGGGACACCAGAACTGTACACAAAATCTAGACTGCACTGAGGACCTCTGTTCCTTGCAGGACAGGAGCTAGCAGCAATGAAAGCACTCCACACTTGTGCCAGCGAGGGCTGAACAAGTGTAACCACACCACAGACAAATGAGAACCAGGCTTCTTACTACAGTGAAATTACAAATAAGGCAGGGGAACAGCAGGAGTGGCCCCTCTAACACAGGGATGCAGTCATAGGTATGCACATGAACTTGCAATATCTTCATGCATAAACAGAAACATCCAGAAATAAAGTAAACCTGTGCACACAGATGAGTGAGCAAGCACACTTCCTGGCTCTGTTCTTTGACAGCAGCACCAATGGGCCAGGGTACTTGGCCAGTGGCTTCCAGATGTCATTTCCACCAAGAGGAAACAAGGCCCCTTGAAGTGGGTGAATTTAGGGCTGGGGCAGGCAAATACAAATAAGCCTAGAGCATCTGGTAGTGCCAGAAATAAAGAATGCTTGAGAGTATTCCAGAGGGTCCAGTATCCAATCTGTGCTCTCAACAGGATAAGTTAGAACAGTTTGCGACGCTCCTTCTGAAAATGCACCCCTTAGCCCTGGTCACAAGAAAGCAAACACAGCATAAAATCAGATACCCCACAAAACAACTAACCCTCAAAATATTCAGGCTATGGCAAATAAGAGGGATGAAGGAGACATGTCACCTAGTCACAATATGGGTTTCCAGATTAGATTCTGAACAGAAATGGTAGGTATTAGTGGAAAAACTGAGAGGACCCAAATAAAGTTTATAGTTTAATGAATAGTATTATACTAATGCTAATTTTTAGCTTTGAATAGTATTATACTAATGCTAATTTTTAGCTTGTGACAAGTGCAATTTGTTAGCTGGGTGGAAGATACATAGGAACTCTACTATTTGGGAGAACTTTCTGGGAAAACCTAATGTCCCTCAAAACAAAGTTTAAAAATAGGCTTGCAATTAAAGAAGCCAAATTCCATGTGTAAAAAAAAACAGAATAAAATGCACCTATACCCCCCAAAAGTGATCGCACGCTGTCATATACAACTTAGATGTAAACCCAAAAACCACTGTGAAATTGACCATTCTCAATAAACCTCTCTCTTGCCACTCAAAGCCCTGAATACCCAGCTCCTAGCCGGTCTGTGGTGCTCTGGCCAGTGCAAAACCGACAGGCTTGATAACAGCCTCTACCAGGCGGCTTTGCCCTGGCCTGTGCCTTTTTGGAGGCCTTAGGGAAGAGGTCAAGGTACCCAGGTACAACACCAGAGAGATGAAGTGAAAGTCTGAGGACATACTAGGTCATGAAGAACCCAATTCTAGAGTGTGGGACAGAATTTCTGGAAGTCATCTACGGTCAACTTGTCACCTGCCTCCCCAGTGATCCCCCATGGAACCTGCCTTCATCTCTGTCAGCACAGCTTCAACTGAGAAAGGCTGAATAGGCCCCTGCTCCTGGGGCTAAGTGTGAAAACTCTAGTCACAGTATGATTGGCTCCTTGGCAATGGCAAGTGGCCTAATTCTGGTTAATATGACATCAAGCAAAAGTCAAGTATGTGCATATTCAGGAATAGTTTTTTCTTTTCTGGTATAAAAGGATGAACTCGGCTGGCTGCCCCTTTTTAAAATCCCTCCATTCTTTTCCCTTCTTCCTGCTTGACTGCATCTCTGATGCACAAACACTGGGCTTCCTGCCATGAGACAGCAGGCGCAAAGTCAGCAGAGCAATTGTGGGAGAGCACAAACCACAGGCGCTGGCCACTCAACAGCATCTGGTCACTGTACCAGCCTTCAACCACCTACCCCTGGACCTTTGCACGTTAAGAAAAAATAAACTCCTAATAGCCAACCTATTAGGAAATGAGTTTTCTATTACTTATATACAAATGTATTCCTAAATGACACATACACCATTTCCCAAGTAGGGGCAGTGGTGGTCTCACTGACAAGTTAAAAAGCAAGTTCAAAGTGGCCCCGGAGAGAAGAAAAGGTGGTTGGGACGTCAGTGCTGCTGGCACCTACACATCGGGCTCTGTGCCAGGCTGACATTGCCACTTACTAGATCTGTGGTCCCAGGCAAGACACAGCCTCTTTGTGCCTCAGTGTCCTCACCTCTAAAATGGGCACAATAATATAGTCATTTTAGGACTAGTTGTAAGAATAAACAAGGTGGTACTTGTAAAACTCCTGGGCTATCTCCTTGCACACAACCAGCTCTCACCAAACACTCACAATCAGCATCTTTAGGCTTATGATGCAAACACAAATAGGTAAAAAAAAAAGCCAGCAGTTTACACAGCTGCTCGTTCAAATAGCGCAGGACAAGAGAGCAGAAAAATCCTTACAGAACTCAACCACCCTCAAAGTGTTCTTATTTCAACTGAGTAGTTCTTCCAGATCTGTAACAGCTGCATTGGCAGCTCTAGCTCTCAGGTGCCATAAAAATGACTCCATTTCATAATAAGAAGATTGACTAAACATAAGCCATTTACACTTCAGAAAAGAGTGAAGGGTAAAAGTGTAGCATCACATTTTATCTCAAGTATTGTTCTTACTTGGCAAGTGGATACAATAGCTCATCTCCTAAGAGTTACTGGGTGAATTCAGGATCTTCCGTACACAACTCTGTTGTGGGTGCAAGGCACCCACCAGCCTTTCCTGCTGTCACCTCTACAGGCCAATGCACACTGCAGCTGAGTCTCACGTGTCTATGAATGGCGTGAGGACGAGCTGGCACACATACACAGTTCCCTTCATGTGAGACTTTTCAATCAACAGGAATTATCACAGGCGTATCCTAAATAAGCCATGGAAATTAGTAACCCTAATTCAGGTGAGCTGAAAATAGGCAACCAAGAACTTCTGAAACCAACTGTTCCCATGAAAATAGTCACCTAGATCAAGCAAGAGCAGAAACTGAGGTAAACTATTTTATAGTTTTAAACACAACTACGTGAAGTTTCCACTTGGCTTCTGACTCCCAACTAGTCTTATTTTGAAAATGACTTAGAAGACTCAAGCACTTGATACTTGCACATTTCCATTATCATCACAATTCTCCCCATTTCTGATCTGGTCCAGAGGACCCTATGTCAATGCTGCTAGCCTTTCGATTCGATCACAGATACAGCACTTCTTTTACACTCCATTCTTGAAAAACCTAATCAATCCCAAAGCATCCATTTCCAAATTTCAATAGTCATTTTTTAAATTTGGGGGAAAAAACACTTCCAGAATTGACTAACAATCTGGATCAGGAAAGATAGTCATTTCCACATTAAGGATTTAACACATGAAGACCAAGAATACAGAAAATAAAGTGCATAAAATTATAGTTGTTGCCTCAATGTCACATTACTGACTACTATATACATTTCATCCTTTTAGAGTGAAGAAATAAAATCCAGATGGCCCTGAAGGAAATAAAATTCATTTTACCTCCCTCTCCTCCCCAATCTCTGCCTCTCTGCCAGATCTTTCCAAGAACCAGTTCAGCAGGTCAGAGTTAACAGTGAAAGAACAAGTTGAAACAAATTCCCACTTCCGCACACCCACAAGTTGTAGCATGATAGTGACCTGGAGGGCCCAGAAGACAGGTGTGACATCTAGGGGTGAAATTTCTCCAGTCACTTGCAAGGCAGATCCCGATCCCACTGTCCCTGCCCTAAGCAGGCACATCTGCAGGTTGCAAGTCAGGGGGATCCAGTATGATCTGCCACATCCCTGCTCCCAAGTTTTTTCCCCAATAAAGACCTATTTAACAACTGCAAGGTGCAATGATCTGCCCACCTGGCTTATTGGCCTCCAGGTTCTGAGCTGCTTTTCCACATGCATTTTCACTTTTAATTCTCACAGCCTGTGACAGATCACTTATAAAGAAACTGAATTCAAAGAAATTTAAAACAATCTGTGAACTTACCATGTAAATGAAAAACAAAGTAAGAATTTAACTGTTTAGGTGTTACATACAAAAATATCAAAAGCATGACTTTCATGTGCTCCTAAAATGAACAAATGTCCAAGGTGGTATCCAACTCATTAATTCATGAAGATATCAGTCAGATGTCCAAATTTGAATATAAGTAAGATTACTGAAATGAGTTTGCTGACAAAATGCAAAAATGATAGATCTACTTTAAGAAGGAGATGAGCTCCAAGGCACAGGGCTGCTCCTGGGGTTAGCAGGGCAATCGTAGCACTGTACTAGGTGTTTGGACATAACACTTAACAGAAGGAACTGCTTGGCCTATGGACCCAAGAAAACATGAGACACTAAGTACCATAAACAGAAACTGACAGAATCTCCACTATTTTGGGGAAATAAATTATCTACGGATAGTTCCTTTTCTGCTATAGAATCATTTTTAAGACTCCCAACTTTTACCCCCAGAGTTCCCCCAAACAGCCTAATCAAATGAAAGTCAGAGCTGTGTACTCAGTTACTGGAATATGCAGAGAAAAGCCTGCCCTTCACAGACAGTGTCACCATGTGCAAAATGGAAACACTTAATATTTCAGAGTATATGTTCTTCCAATTAGTGTTCTTTTCTAAGTGGAATGTTTTACAGGAGCTTTTATTGTTTAAAGGTCAAACCTTAGAACCAGCCCAAACCAGCTCTGTTTGATCTGGTACTGCCTGAGTGGGATAGGCACCTGACAAAATGAGCAAGCCTGGCCCAAACTAGAAAGAAACAGGCAGCAGTCCCCATCTCACTCCCCGTCCCTCCCTTCCCCAAGGTGCTTTGGAACACAATTCTTGCTCTGCTCTTAGAAACCTGGTTATTGTAGAATTTATTAGCACTCACCAGGCGGTGGACCCTCTTGGGTGTGGTAACAAAAGTACACCCAGTAATACATTTGCTCATCCCCAAGTCTTGGACAATTTTCCCAATTTGGATTACATTTGGCTCTATCAGGATTATAAGGTAAACATCGTGTGAGGTAGGAGGAGGGGCACAGGGCAGCTACAAATCAGAAGTATTTTCATCAAGAACTGGAGAGCTGCAGTGCAAGCAAGGGCACATACTGTACGGGATAATATGCTACTATCAGACACAGAACTTGGCACCACCTTTCTAGAAAGTCATTTAGTAACATCTACTTAAAAATCATAGAGGCTCATACCCTTGATTCTATAATCCCACTCCCTGCAATTATCATTTGACAAATGATCAGCTGTGGACTAAAATACACATCTATTTCATAGCACTAATTAAAACATTTTAAAATGTGAAAACAATTTAAGGATATTTCCCAACTTGACTTCTTTCCAGAAGCTTCCACTAAGTTTCCAAATCTTTTCTATGTGATCTACTTAATACTCAGCATCTTCCCCATGACATCTCTTGTCACACTGCACTCCAATTTCAGACTGGTCTATCTATTTGCCCTATGAGGTCATAATCTCCCTGAAGGCTTGGATTTTCATTGCATGGACTCAATATGATGCCTTATACATAACAGGCACTCAATGTTGGCACAACGAAAAAGCGTTATGCAGCCTAAAAATATGTATATGCGTCTGCTTCCTCTATAGAGATGAAAATATAATTACAAGTATTAACATCAAAAATCAAATATGTATGCAATATATGTATGCCAAATATATGTATGCAATATATGTATGCCAAAAGCCTCACTGTATGCCAAATATAATATATCAGAATCATATACAGACATTCTGACAAGCAGACTTCCAATAAAGGGGACCTGCATGTCAGATACTGCTGGTGCAGAGAGAGGTATCACAGTGTCACAGTTAGATGAGCCCTTCTCTGCCACCATGTATGTGTCCTGAATGTATTATCACACTGTGCATTTCCAGACAACAAGAAAGTGCAAAACAACCACCTTGTGCTACTAGCTTAAAGGAAGCTTTGAAGAATGATGAGTATTATCCTTAAAGGTAACAGACAAAAAAAAAAAAAAAAGGTAACAGACAGTTTTTCCTAATCTGCTGTTTCTTAGGCCAGTATGTCTCAAAATTTGAGAAGCATAAGACTCATGTAGGGGTTTTGTTAAAATGCAGATTCTTATTCTAAATTGAAGCCAGAGAATCTGCATTTCTGACAAGCCCCCAGGTAATGGGAAGTTCCCAAAGGTCTGGGAATTTTAGGGTAAGCTTAGCGCATAAATAAGGAAAATTACAGATGCAATGTATATGTAGAACCCCATTTTCTTGACTTTTGGAATCCTCAGGTACTATTTCCTCTGATGACTTGTCAAAACCTTCCTGATCAGGATCACACAGATAAAACTATTTAAAATAATAGAACAAAGAGAAATAAAGGGGCTATCACTGAGATGTCAAAGAAATTAAAAGGTTTTTAAAAGAATATTAAAAGGAACTCTAGCCATGAATTTGATAATCTCTATGTAATGGGGCAATTTCTTGCAAGACACAACCTATCAAAGTCATACAGAGAAAACAGGTGATCTGAATAGGTCTATGTCATTTAAAGAAAATAATAATTTTCCAAAACAGAAAGCCTGAGACCAGATGGAGTCATTGGTAAATTCTACTAAACATTTGAAGAAATTATACCAATTCTATAAAATCTCTTTCAAAGGACAGAAGCAGAAAGCAGAGGAAATAGCTCCAAGGAGAGGAAGTGGAACAGCAGGAACGCTCATTCACTGCTGGTGGGTGGGTGGTGTCTTACAAAACTAACCATTCTCTTAACCATGTGATCCAACAATCACATGTTATTACCCACCGGAGTTGAAAACTTATATCCACACAAAATCCTGCATACGAATGTTCACATAAGTTTTATCCATAATTGCCAAAACTGGGAAGCAAGCAAAGTGTCCTTTGCAGGCGAATGGATAAATCATGGCATAGCAAGATACTGAAAAATTACTAAAAATGCTATTGCTCTCTGATAGCTAAAAAGAAGTAAATTAAGCCATGAGACAACATGGTGCAATCTTAAATACATATAAATAAGTGAAGAAGCCAACTGAAAAAGTTGTGTATGATTGACATTCCAGAGAAGGCAAAACTATGAAGAAAATAAAAAATACATAGCTGGGGGGTGATGGGGGGGGGGGGTTTGAGAGCGGGAGGTAACAATCTTTTGTATCCTGCTTATTTAAAGCAATAAAAATACTCCTATGATTCTACAAATGATGGGTATTCTAATTACATATTTGTCTAAACCCATCAATGGAACACCTTACTTTAAGGTAAACTACAGTCTGTGGATGATTTTGTTGTGCCAGTTTCCATCAATGGTAATAAATGTAACATTCTGTTGGGGGATACTGATAATGAGGGAGGCAGTGAATGGGGGAGGGAGGCAGTGAATGGGGTGGAGAGGAGTGTATGGGAATTCTATGTATCTGCCCCTTACTTTTGCTATAAATATAAAACCACTCTAAAGTATTAAAAACTTTTATAAAGAAAAAGTTCCAATAAACATTCTGGGAAGAACATCTGATTTTCTAGGAGATTACTGGTGCCTCTAGTGGTATACTGAATCTGTCAAGTCTAAAAAGTAACAAAAATCACTAGCATGTCTTTGTTGGATCTCAGATCAGGCTGCCCCAACCTGTATCAAGAGCATACTGATTGTTTTGAATTAAAGAAACACCTGATGAATAAAAGACTCTCTAATTCTCCCTTTTCCCAAAATCCAGGAATTTTTTCTGACCCTCCTCTTCTGTTCCTCCTAAAAGCAAGAAGCAAATCTCTGCATGAAATGCACCCTCCTTGCACAAAGATGGAGAGACACCCTCTCATGAGAGAAAGGAAGGTATGTAAACAAGCTGCCTAGAGTGAAGAGCCTCTGAAAATTTCCCCTACATCTTCCAGTGCTGACAAGTTTCTGGTACCCAGTAGTCACTCAAATCATTGTTGAGCAAATTACTACATATTAAGCTAAGTAGAAAGAAAAATCTGATTCAGGTTTTACAATATGTAAAGGCAAGCAGAAAGCAAGTTTAATATTTATGTATGATTTCAACTGGAAAATAAAAGCACTACAGGTTAATTTCAGCTTATTTTAAATACACTTTATAGAGATCAGAGGATCAACACAGTATGTGTTTTATCAGACAGATGGTCACCTGAACAGATGTGGGTGAAAAAAGGCAAGTAGTTCTTTCAGAGATGCTAACAAAGACATAGATGCCCTGAGAACACAAAGGGTTTCTAAGGTCTTCTCTGTGGGATCCCTAACCCTTATTCATGGGAATATTGTCTTAGTGCCCAGAGTTCCTGCTTGTCAGTTAGGTGCAGGGAAATGCAGGTGGCCTCTCACCAAGTGCAAAAGTCCTAATATGAGGAACATACAGGGAAACCAGTATCTGCTGATAACAGCAGACAGATATGGAAGATAGCCTGCTTGGAATGGCAGGGATAATCTAACTGGACATGCCACCCTCATTTACATCCCTAATCCCATTCCCCACCTATGTACTTACTCCACCTTTGTACTCAATGCTAATAGAGCATGAGACTGACCTTGGATGGAGGCTGCAACATCATTTTCAGTGCAGCCCCTCAGGGTTCCTCACTAATCAACGTGGACTTTGAGTAATCTTTCCCTCATCCAGCGCCACTTCCAAGACTGCCGCACACAAGTCAATGCTTCGCTCTACACACAGGAGTCACTATGCATAGCATTTTCATTTAGGTTAGGAAGAAACTGCAAAGAGGAGTTTCTTTACTTTAAAAGAAAAATAATGTTGCCTCCACATAAACAGCAATGGGGCCAAAGTCACAACCTTATATATGACCTAAAACAAAATGGAAAGTTTCAATTCTCTGCAAGCCAAAGAAACTATTCTTTTGTGATAAATGAATACCTCCAAAGACAATGTGTGATAAAGATACAGGAATCCTCTACAGAATGAAATCCATTTGTTTGAGCGTCCTGTTTGCAACCTACAAAGAATAAGTCTTTCTGAAGGATTTAACCAAGAAAAAGATAATAAAATTCATTTGATGGGAAGTTAATGCACAAACACCTCATTTTCCTAGAAAACTTCTAAACACATCTGGTGTTAATGTATCAAACCTTTTTCTTTTTTTCCTTTTGGTGTGATCAAGCTGTATCACTTTAGCATTGGGAATATTAAAATTTACTCCATAGCTTCACTTGATATTTTTAGTGGTCTCATCTTAGAGGAATACGATTATTTCTGCAAAATATCTATTCATACTTTTAAGAATTATTTTTAGCCTCACTTTACAAGCTTTGGTTTCTAAAAGCATGTACCTATTAAAATGCTAATATGGAAAGATGAGGAAAGGGGATGCCAGAGACTGAAAACTGCTAAAACACAGGAGATTGATTCTATAGATGACGTGGGAGAGGGCTGGTAAAGTTAATAAGATCTTACTTAAGGCAAGAAAAATGGTTTGGCCATTAAAAAATGAGGGGAAACCAAACAGTTCTGCCATCAAGAACAGTGAAATTGTTACAAGGCAGGAGGGATTGTTATCAGGGTGATCCCCAGGAAAAGGGGAGGTTTCTGGTTCCCTGCCCCACCCAAGGGAGGGTGGAGGTGAGCAGGGATGGGGAAGAAGCTGGAGAGGAGACTGGAGAAGGAAGGAAGCAGGATGGAGAACAAGGAGACCTAAAGGAAGCGTGTGGAGTAGAGACACGTGAAGAATCTGCTCTTGCTTCCTGGTCCTGGACTGGTTGAAACAGATGTGGGTGAGAGACCCGTGGGGAAGTTAACAATGGCAGCTTTAGTCTTAATTTTGATTTTGCTCTTTTTCTCCCAGACTTGTTTGACTGCCTTAATACTCTGGAAGTTTTGGATGAAAAGAGAAAATTTTATATGTAAATATAAAAAGCAACTAAATAAGATCATAATTGACCCTTTTTGAGTCATATGCCAGATGTATCTTCTTAGAATGACATTAAAACTTCCCTTATCTGGTACTCATGAGAATTCTGAAATATGAACCAAGTCAACTTAAAAGAGCTTACAACCAGAAAAGGAAACTGATATATCCAGTTTTGTACTTTTTTTGTGTGTGTGGGGGGGTTCCCATCAAAAATCCTATGTTGAATTCCTACCCTCTAGTACCTCAGAATGAGACTATTTGGAGCCTGAATTCATAAAGAGGAAATTAATATAACATGAAGTCATATGCAGGGGGAGGGGGGCTGGGGGGAGGGTCAGTTCCAAGAGAGTAGGAGCCCTTCAAAGTAAAGAACACAGACACACACAGACCAACAAGCAACATGGGAGGACAGAGTCTCCTGCAAGCTGAAGAGAGAAGCTGCAGGAGAAATCAAAACTGCCAATACCTTGGATTTGGACTTCCAGCCTAAAAATTGTGAGAAAACAGATTTCTATAGTTTAAGTCATCCAGTCTAACACATTAATACAAGATGATAAACACTTAGGGATTGTCCTCTAAGTGGAATTTTGGTTTTGACACTTAAATTACAAACTCAGTTCTTCAGTCACACAGCCATGTGCTCAGTAGCCACATTTAGTGGCTACTGTGCTGGAAAGCACAGATCTAGAGAAGGGACCAAGCTGGCAGTTTCTAACAAGAATGCTTAACTGGCCAAGAGAAGAGTCAAGAAATGAGTTACTATTGATACACATGAAGCATTTTTAACCTTTGATTTACAAAAAAGAAAAAAGCAAATCACTCGAATCTACCCTTACTACAATGTGCTGACTAGCGATTAAAGAAAGGCATGAAGAGGTTCAGGGCTATGATGTAAAAATATCCTCAGCGAGTTTCTTTAGACGTCTGTGTTACTGAGGAACACAGGGACCCACTGATGAGGGTGCAGGGTACATGCGTCCCTACCTGACAGTGTCATAATGCTTAGGGACAGATTACCCAGGATTCTCAAATAAGCCGCAGTAAATTGGGAAACACTAATATCCACCTTCAAGTTTTATTATGCCTTTTGTGAGCTTAATAAGGCAATTCCAGTGGAAATAAAGTTTCAGAAATATAAAAGATGACATGAGTACTCGAATAAACAAGATACCCCCAGATTCATTACCACTTAACCCTGAGGCATCAAAAAAGTACGTCCACTAAAATTTTACACATATAAATAATAAAGTTCAACGTATGGAAGAAAAATATAGAATTTAGGAAACAGTAGTTCTGCTAGATTTGCCAAAATACTTGACCTAACTGGACTGAATAAATTTGGTGCTATAACTCCTTTGAGGATTAGAAAAACATAGAATTTCAAAATTTAATAATCAGTATTTAAAGTTCATCCAGTGGAAAGTATTTTACATTTGCATAGAACTCTATGACTTAAATGTGCTTTTTTGTACTTTACAACATCTGAAATTTGCCTGAGGATTTATATTTGGATATTCTTATTTTATAAGAAACTACGATCTCAGGAAATTCAGTGACAAGTATAAGGTCACACAACTGGGGAGAGGATGGCTACCACAAATAGTATTCCAGGCCCACAACTTTTCTCTAGGCTTTATTCTGGTGAGGCATTAGAACCATTCCTAACACACAATGTTCTGCTATCTTAGTTATGACCAAAACCTATAACTATGTTTACTTAACCAAGTAGTTTACACTAAACCTCAGAAATGATCATTCAGTTTAGAAGAAATATTTAGAAGAATATTATGGTCACAGTTATCTTTTAAAAATCTAAATGTATATATAATCTTTTGGCAAAGAAATGTAGAGTGACAGATAAGACTTTCTAGCATAAAATTTATGATCAAGTTATGTGAGTAGGAGTTTATTATAAGGCCTCCCTGGTGGTGCAGCAGGTTGAGCACCTTACTGTGAAGCATCTGGCACAGGAGCATAAGTTCGATACCCGGCCTGGGAGGGGACCCACATGGCACAGCAGACCTCTCCTGCCTTGCCCGCTGCTCCCCTCAGCAGTGTATTTCAGTTGATCTAACTGTGCTGCTCCCCATTCTGTCTCTGGTGAATCCTCTCACATCTTGAGACCCTAGCTCTTGTATGCATAAATCATCTTTTTTTAAAAAAAAGTTTATTATATATTGTTGTAAGTGAATGTTTCAAATTAATGTGCTATATTTTTTATTCCACTGGACCCATCTAAAATATAGAAAAGCTTTATTTCAAATATCAACATTCAACTTTATGGAGGATTTAAAATGTGGTGAACAATAGTGTCAGATTTAGACAGACTGAATCAAATGCAGAAGTGATCTTGCTTTCAAACAAGCAGCTGAAGTTTTGGAATGGGAAAGCTGAAATATACATGTATTAAATACTATGAAATCTGATATGGAAAAAGTGGACTGCTATAAACTGAATAAAACAACTTCAGCATTTTCATTTTGGTTTGAAAATATCAACTACATATATATATACAGAACAAATATTTGGGGTCAAAAATACATAAACATCAAATGTACATATTCACGGAAATGACAGGGGTAACCTCAGGATTGTGTATTTTTATTTCATTTTTATTTATCTATAGCTTTAATCTGTTTATAATGTACATGGACTGTCATTAAAAACTTAAAATATCAGCGTTTTCACTTAACCAGATTATTAAGGCTCTTTAACTGTTAGCTACCTATCTTAAGTTTGGGAAATAAGCACATGTAGAATAAGAATTCTGAGGCTGGTTTGAGCTTTCACTTTTAAAGTACTTAAATCTCCTTTCTTAAAGTTTCAGACATATGAATTTCTAAATAGAAAGCTTCATAGCAAAAATGACCACAAAGCAAAGCAAGAAAAAAGTTCAGATCTGTAAGAATCTTTTGAAAAGTCACCTATATTAACAAAGTATGAAACAGCAATCTTACACAGGTGTTTGTAATTCTTAATTCATTTAAATAACTATCAGAATAAAAATGACGGCATGCTTACTATATACTTTAGTGTTAAATGCTTTACAAATATTCTGTAATCTCCACAACTCTCTGGAAAGTGTCATTCTCCCTATTTCATTGATGAGGAAAAAAAATCAAAATTTAAAGAACTTTAGAATATATCAAGAAATTCCTACATGGTGATCATCTCATCAAGTCATTACATTGCACACCTATATAACTAATACAAAACTATGTCAATTATAAAAAAAACTCCCACAAGGACTTCCCTGGTGGCACAGTGGGTTAAGCAATGCACTATGAAGCAAACTGCAGCCACTGCAGCACTAGTTCGATCCCTGCTGCCGGCCAGGGAGGGGACCCACATGGTGCAGGGAGACCTCTCCTGCCTTGCCCACTGCTCCCCTCAGCAGTGTGTTTCAGTCAGTCTGCCTATTCCGCTCCTTGCTCTCTGGACTCTGGCCTGTACCCCAGCTCTGGTGTGCATAAATAATTAAATTTAAAAAAAAAAACTTCCACAAACTGATTTTAAGACGGTGATGAGAGCATAAAGAGCACAAGGGACTGAGGTGATGGTACACAGGTGAAATGGTGGTGGGAACCCCCTGGGGACTACAAATGATGTCAAATACAATTAAATCTAATAAAAAAGGGGGAAAAAAGACAAGTCAGTAGAAAAATATGGCAAGAGAAATATTTCAGAAACAATAAGCAAAAGACCAAAGATATGTCCAAGAGCTGCATTCTACCCATTAGGGAAACAAATGCAAACTTGAATCCCAGCTACCCACCAGAGTGGCTCAGACGTAAGAACAGTTTCTAAGAATGAGAAAAGAACATTGCAGGAGACAAATTTAACATGAGTTAAGTAATGAAAGTAGAAGAAGTGTTCACGCAAGTAAACAGTGGGCAATTCAGCTGGACTTGGGCACAGAGCAGTAAATGATAAATTAGGAATCAGATCCTAAAGGACTGTCAAGGCCAGCATAAGGACTTTAACCTTTTAGTAGGTCTTTGAATATTTTACTCCACGTTCAACTCTGAGACAAAGTAAAAAGAAGCAGCTTTTGTTCTAGGTCATTTTGTTTTGTGTCCCTAAAAGTTGCAGTTTCCTAGAACCTACTGACAATGGGAAGTGAGAACTCACAGCTGATGGTCAGCAAAGCAGAACAATGATGGGGATGCCCATTTAATCTGTCTCAGGGTCTCTGAAAGGCTGCTTTGATCAGTGTTACCATGGGGGAGAACACACCACCTTTCAAAAACATTCTCTCTCCTACCCTGCATTCTGTACAACCACATGCTTCCAAAATCTCAGCTGCACTCTCCAGCTCCATCAGACCCCCAGGTAAACTTATTCAGTCAGATACAGCATTGATCCTGCACTCTGGGAAGGCCCACCACCTGTAGTGCTATTCTGCTTCTCTTAGATCTCTTTCAACTTAAATCCGGTGCTTTTAGACCCCAGGTGCTATGTGTCTATACCATTATTTCTCTGCTTGCTCCAAACTACCCTCACCTCTTTCACCCTGTGTGGTTTCTAAGTGCTTTTGTAACATACCGTTAACTGACTAGAATCCACCTTGTCTGGTTCTCAACTTTTCAACAAAACCATTAAGAAGGGATCACATTAAGGGATCACATTTAATTTCCCACAGCACCTACAGTTACAAGCTCGCAGTTCCTCTTGATAATAGACATGTACCTTGATCCAGCAGTTCCATTTCTAGAATTTATCTGATACGCTTACATAAATAAGCAAACATTATGATCAAAGGAATGCACTGTACTAATAAGAAAACATATGCCAACTTTTAGTGATTATTTCTATGAGAGGAATTATAGGAAATTCATATTCCAGGTTAGATTGTGGTTTAAGCAATATGCACTTAGTTACCAAAACAAAGATTAAACAAAAACCTCTCCCTTGAACTAGTGATCCAGAGAGACCAGCATTTTGGTCCATTTAGTAATTAATTTGAAGACAACAGCTTATTGTTGGATTGCTCACTATACTAAATCTTCTTAAACACTGCAGGTAGATCATGCTACCAAGGAAACTCGGTTACTCACAGGCAACTACCTACCCGACAGGCATTTAATGTGTCTGATAAAAAGAATCCCTTTAATGTAAAGTCAACCTCAAATAGTTACTGAATTAGGACAAAGGAACAGGCACTGCACAAACCCCTCAAAACACACTACTGTTTTTGAAGATCTTTAACTCAACAGTCCCACTTGCCTGGATCCCTTGTTCCATGGCCAGAGATCAGGACTACATATTTTTGTTCTCAGGAACAAGAGGAAGGAAACCTGAGAAGCATTCAGTTCCAGAGAACCCTCCCCAAAAGGAAGACTGGGTACAACTCTGCTTCCTGCAGTGCACCACAGTTCTTCTCACCCTTCCCTCAAGGTCCCACTCCAGCACCTTACAAAGGATCTTAAAAATGTCTGTTTTAAGGAGTCCAGGCATCTCACAGTCTCTGTGGAAGAAAACTGCCTTTTATAAACTGCCTGTTTTTGTCATCTATAGCCCCAAAACTTTTGCTCTCTGCACTGACACTGATATCCAACTACCTGTTTGCTTTCCTGAGTTTACTAAATGTAAAGCTAATTGCTCTAAAAGCTAAGTGCTTTACATGTATTACAACTCAGTCACAAGAACCCTGCCAAGTGTTACCACTTATACACACCAAGAAACTAAAATACAAGT
The DNA here is from genome assembly GCA_019455555.1 of Galemys pyrenaicus. Classification (NCBI taxonomy): domain Eukaryota; kingdom Metazoa; phylum Chordata; class Mammalia; order Eulipotyphla; family Talpidae; genus Galemys; species Galemys pyrenaicus. The sequence goes on along the minus strand of JAGFMF010011959.1, from coordinate 3,918,418 downwards.
ACAGGGAACCATTAAGAGGCAAAGTTGGAATTTTAAAAATTTTGAATGAGGTAATCTTGATTTTTTTTTAACACCGCTTTAGGGGTAGTTTCTCCAGACCTCAGATTTAAGCCCAGAGTTCCCCCTTCAGCCCCCACTCCTGACTACTCAACCTAGTCTTTATGCAGTGTTCACTAGACTAGAATATAATACTCTTCTCTCAATGTAGAAAACGCTAAACTCTTAGGTCAGGTCAGTGCCTGAAAGCCAACAGTAACCCAGGTCAAGTGTTTACTCTTGGAAATGGAGGTCCTGCTATTCGGGGTAGCTGAGAGTTGTGAAATTTAGCTTGCAATTTGTTTGCCCATGCTTTAACTTTGTAAAGTTGTTCACGCAAACACCTGACCACTTGACCAAATCAGGTACATCTGAGCTCAAATTCTAGTCCTCTCATCTGTTTTCCTGCACCTGTAAAATAATTTCTATAGGTTTATGTAAACTACTTAGCCCAGGGTATGAGCTGAAAGCAGGGAGTTCAAGCTTGACTGTTTTTTACTGTCAACCCTCCCAGAACATGGAAACCCACAAACGTTCAAATCGAATTCAACACCCTAAATAAAACACACACCTTCATGCGTTTCCAGAAAGCAAGTTTATAGGTATTTTAAAACTATGTTTCAATTTAGGAACTAGGAGTGGTACACAACAGAAATAAAAACTAGTAAATAGGAGTATTAAAAGTCGAAAGTATTACATGAGAATGAGTGCAACTAGCCATGAGCCTCATAGAAACTCATCCTTCCACCTATTTCCAAGTGAATTACACTTGAAACCTTACAATACTAGAAATCCCTAAGTGGGTGTAGTAACTTTCAAATACTTGACTTATTTCACTGGCCCCCGTGAGGACACTGCCTGGGTTAAAACGAAGCGGCGACTGAGCTTTAACCTCTTGGGTAGAACACTGCTCCCTCGGTGAGGGGTGTTAGGAGTCTGAGACTAAATTACAGGGTGCGGGCATCCCAGTCACTTGGTCCCCGGGACAGCTCTCAAGGGCCAGGACTAATACTGAGCCTCGCTGTTCCCCAAGAGGAAACCAAGGCACAAAAGGCTGAGTCAGCGCCGAAAGGCTGGAACTCGGACCCCATGGAGGCCTGGTGCCTTGGATGTCTAGAGTCCAGTCCCGGCGCCGTCCAGCTTCGGGGGGAGCGGCCTGCGCGACCTAAGCGAGGGAAGCAGTACAGTACCAGAGGGAAGCAGAGGTTCCAGCGGAGTAAAGGCATGCTCCATATCGGATTACGGCCTCTGCGTTAAAAACACAAAACCCGCGTCAGCACGTCCCCTGGTTCACTACTGCACGCACCACCCCAGGCTACATGGCCGCCTGGGCCCCGCGCCCACGCCTGCGTGTCACGATGCAAGGACGCCGAGACCTGGACCCCACGAACTCTGGAGCGCCCTCCCGCCCTTCTGCGCCTCCGTCAGCATCCGGGCACCGCGGGAGCGAGGGGCGGCCACCCCTTCCTGGCCCACGCGACGAGGACGCGGACGACACGCCAGGCTCCAGGCGCACTTACACAATGGCGGGCAGAGCCTCAAATTGCTGAGCGAAGGAAGCGGGAGCCGAGGAATCGACCGCTCTGCGCTCAGCTGAGGAGCCTCGGGCGGTGCGCAGCTGCGCTCGCAGGTTTAAGTAGAGCGCGCCCCAAGGCCCCGCCCCCTTCCGGGTGCTGGCCTCAAGTACGCACCGCTCGCCCCGCCCAGAGCGCGCTCGCGCAGCTAGTCTGGAGGAGCGGGCACCTGAAGGCAAACCTGCGTCTGTCCCATCCCTTGCCGCTTCTCTGAGTGACTTCTGCCCTTGACTTCTCTCTTACCACTAAACTGCAGCCAGGAGGTCGCTGGTGGCTCCAAAGCAAGCAGTAAAGTCCCACCACCCTTCATCCTGGCTTCAGAGTTCGAAATGACTGAAAATTTTCTCCCAGAAAGATCCTCGAGGTGTACGAGGAAGGCTCTCCAGTTCCCTCCCCCCAACTCATCCCCTAGTGACCGTCCAGGCGGTCCCCTTGGTCTGGAGCTGGTAGCGCTCAAAATATATGGCGTGGTGTTCCCGAAGAGCCTATAATAAAAACTTCGCGCAGTAAAACAAGTTTGAAAACATTGCGCATATCACCAACGCCCCCTCGAGATTTACAACACCCTAACCATCCTCAGACAGCCGCGAGGACCTAGGCGAGAGGAAGCCATTTATCTCCAGACCCCGAGTGTCCTAAAGGCAGTGGAGCCTGTAATGCTGTTTCCTTGGCGCACCTGTTAAGTAAAAGCCCGGAAAGCAATTAGTTACTCCAAGCAACTGTTGAGGAAAAAGCAAGGAAAGACCGTGTGCCCATGTACTATTCCTTTACTGCACACCTGTTCCCGCTCCTACCCCGTGGAGGTTCCAGTCTTGAGCCATTAATTAGCTAGCGTCCCTATTTCAGCGTTGTGGCTTTGGCTTGTTCTTTTCGCCAGAAAAAAATCAAGACATTCTGTCAATTTCAAAATGCCGATATATTCTGCCCTCACTTTAGCCCATGCAATGTTTCCAGCTGACTTTAAGATACTGTAACTTTAATAAACCATGGCCTCTGATTCCAGTGGCTAAAACTGAACTCTTTACTTGGTACCTCCTTCCAGAGTCTCCATCTTTCCCTGGCATCATTATTCCTCTGAACTACCTGCTAAATAATTTTAATTTGCCTTTTTTCAACCCATAAACTCAGCCTGCTGCCAACTTTCATCCTATTGATCACTTGTTCCAGTCTGGTAAAGTTAATTTGGATCAAGATTCTTCTATCCTTGTCATTTTCATGAAGGAAGCCATCAACATTCTCATTATCTGGGGGGCCTATCTGAAGTATCGTAGTGGCAGGAAGGCAGTACAGGGCAAGTTCTGGATGGTTCGGGCAGACGGGGTGATTGAAGGACTCTTGGAGCCCTCAGTGGTCAGGAGACTGGCAGCCCTCCCATCCCCCGGCGCATCTCACCCTCTGGCTGCTTTGCTGCTGGCGTCCAGGTCCTCCCATTGCCTCTGCTGCTGGTGCTGCTGCTGCTCTCGCTGCTTGTTGGTACTGGCGTCCTCATGATGCCGCCCATATAAGCCATGTCCAAACTCAGGTGCATCCACTTGCGCATACCCAGCTAGGCATGCGCGTGGCACCTAAGGTGTCCATCATTACACCAGTGGCCGGAGGGCGGAAAAGCCTGAGACTTTTCTCAAACCCTACAAAGTATCTTCTCTGAGGTCTTCCCTGAGCCTCCACGAAGCCCCTCACATTTACTCTCCTTTTCCCAAGTCTGATAAGGTTGTGGTAGTTTTATTTTTGAAGTATACTAGCAGTTTTTATTTTATTTAATCAATAAGAATAAAATATATCTCTAAATTAAAGGCAAAAATTTTACAGTTACATACTTTCCCTGAACGTTCAATTTATATATGACAAGGAAAATGATGACGAAAATAGGTTTGCTTAATAGTTTGTTTTTAAGTACCATGATACCATAAGGTAAATGGAAGTAAACCAGGTTTTTTCTGCCCTCCCCCATTAGCAGCAATGATGGACACCTGAGGTCTTACACACATGCCTGATGGCAGCAACTGAAGTATGGTGTGGGTGTGTGCAAGTGGTGCACCTGAGCCAAGAGACTGAGCATATAAGCACAGTGTCACAGAGGTGCATCAGCAGAGAACGAAGCATGGCAGCAGAGGGCATAGGGACAGAGGACCATGCAGCAGAGTGCAGTAGAGACCAGGAGAGAATGCCAGAGAGCCCAGAAAGAGTGAACCGTCCTGGCTCTCCTGGCTTTTCTACCCCTCCTCCCTCACCCCCTGCACCTGGTTGCCTTACTACAAATGGTGTAGAAAGATCATTGAAAATCTCAAAAAGGTACTGAGGGCTCCAGGACTCCTCTATCTGACTCACTGGAGCATAGAAAACCTGGTCCATGACTTGCTGGCACTACACAGTAATCCTATTAAGATTAGCCCTTTAATCTCTGTGCTTGGGCAAAAAGCAAGTTCTAATGTTTTTTGTATTTCACATCTGAGGAGGCCCAACATCATTAGTTTAGATGGGGAAAATGATGACATCAATCTTGAATTTTCTACTACAAGATAGAATTACACAGCATCAAGGACACACCTTCCTCATATGTAAAGACCGCCCAATGAATATTTGTTAAATGAGATTTGATGACTTATCTAAAAAGTATGGTTCATTTGAAATGTATGCCACCTGTGACCCCAGAAGGCTGCTTGAGCTCCAATATATTTCCTATACATTTCCAGTATTAGAAAGGAGGAAGGGTAATAAAGATACAACACCCACCTTATAAAAGGATGTGAAGGACACAGTGCAGTGAACTCTTGCAAGGAGGAAAACACCTGGTTCCTATAACCACACTGTGGTTTTGCCTTGATTTTTAGTGGAAGAAGTAGACAAATCTCCTGTGGGTGATTTACAGTGTGGTGTTGTTTTACAACAAGGAAAAATATCATTCAGCTAAACAGGAAATATTTATACTTTTTTTTTAGCTAGTTCCAGGCAAACAATTCTAATATCAATTAGGCATTCATGAGACATGGGATGGGGAGCTAGAGAGACTGTATCTGACTTAGTAGGTTCAGGCAAGACAGGTTGTCTACTAAGAGTGTGGTTGGACTCATGAGAACACTTTTATTTAAACCTAATTGTCCAGGTCAGGTCCACCCTACTCCAACCTGATCCTACCATGAGTTGTGCTGAGGATACATTTCAGAGTTTGTCTGGTCTTGGGAAAAAACTTGATTTTCCACACCAGTTTGCAGTGGATTTAAGTTTCCTGGCACTTTCAGCTCTGGACAAGTATGGCCAAAGAGACTCCAGTTCTCCAAGAACAGATGTCTGAAGATTGCATCTGTGAACAGTGAACAGTACAATATACAGAAGCTGAAGGATGAGCACAGGACACATGAGGAGGACTCAAGGGGAGCTGGGAGAAGCAGTCTCTGTAGGAGATTGTAGGACTTTCATAAATGTGCTTTATCAGGCTGAGGAATTTCCCTTCTGTTCCTGTTTGCTGAGATTTTCACTGGAAATGGAAGTGTTAATTTTGAGATGTTTCAAGGTTACATAATTTTCCTATTTTAGTCTCCTATAATAATCATATTGATTGATTGTCAAATGGCAGATCTCTCTTAACTCCTGGGTAAAATACCATTTGGCCTATGAGATATAACCCATTTTATACAGTACTAGATTTTTATTTGCTCATGTTTTGTTAAAGATTTATATCTGTGTTCATGAGAAAATATTGGTATTTCTTTCTTGTAAAAGCTTTGGTTTTGGCTTCATGGCAATTCTAGTTTCAGAAAATAAGTTTTAAAAAGTTTCCTCCTTTTGTATTTTCTGAAGTTTATGTAGGATTGCTATTAATTCTTCCTTATATATTAGACTTCACCAGTGAAATCAATTGAGCCTGGAGTTTGGGGAGCAAAATATTTTTAATTACATAGTTAGTGACATAAGAAGATGGAAGAACAGCCCATGCTCATGGATGGGGAAAAGAGATGCAATCAAACTGACTAGCTTTTGCAAAGTGATCTATAAATTTACACAATAACCATCAAAATAAATTGAGCAAAAATATTGAAATTCATATAGAACCATAAAAGTCTTCAAATAGCAAAAGTAAGCCTAAGAGAAATGAAGTTATCACATCAACAGACTTCGAATTCTACTATAAAGCAACATTGCAAAAAACAAAAGGGAATTGAGCCTCCCTGGTGGTACAGCAGGTTGAGTGCCACACTGTGAATCATCTGTGGCACAGCAGCACGAGTTCGATCCCCAGCCAGGGAGTGGACCCACATGGCACAGCAGACCTCTCCTACTCACCCACTGCTTCCCTCAGCAGTGTGTTTCAGAGAGTCTGCCTGTTATACTCCCCTCTTTGTTTCTGGTAAATCCTCTCACCTTCCACGACTCTGGACTGTACCCCAGTTCTTATACACATAAATAAATCTTAAAAAAAAATGGGATTGCACAAAAATAGATACATGGATTTATGGAACAGAACCAAAAGCCCAGGAATAAATCACATACATGTCAATATCTAGTCTATGGTAAAACAGCTAATAAATGGTGCCGGGGAAAATGGAAGGCCTTATGTAAAAAAATAACTGGATCACTCTTTAGCTCCATACATACATAAATTCCAAATGAATTAAAGATTTACACATAAGACCGACAACAATAAAATATATAGAAGGAAACATCAGTAATAAGTTCCATGACATCAACAATAAAGATGTTTTTGGAGACTTGACTCCCATGACAAGGGAAATAAAAACAAATATAAACAACTGAGATTACCTCAATTTAAAAAGCTTTTACACAGAGAAAGAAAACATAAAAAGATTAAAAGGACGTCTTACTGAATGGGAAAAAATATCCATACAATATATAACTGACAAGAGGTTAATATCCAAGGTATAGTAAAAAAAAAGAAACAACAAACTCATAAAATTCACAGTAGAAAAACAACCAAACCAATTAATAAATGTTCAGCAGATATGAACAGACAATTCATCAAAAAAGATACCTAAGGGCCTCCCTGGTGGCACAAGGGGTTAAGTAGCAGCACTATGAAACTATCCACAGCCACTGCAGCACTGAGTTCCATCCCTGACCAGGGAGGTGACCACGTGGCACAGCAGACCTCTCCTGTATCGCCCACTGCTCCCCTCAGCAGTGTATTTCAGTAAATTCACCAGCCCTGCTCCCCACTTTCTCTGGTGAATCCTCTCACCGCCCCCACATGTCTGACCTACACCCCAGTTCTTCTACACATAAAAAAAAAATCTTTAAAAAATCAATATCATGAGGGTTATAAGACTGAGAGGGAGTGGGTATGGAAAGAGAAAAAAGAATATACAGTGAGGAAAAAGTAGAAATAAAATATTATTTTAAAGGTTTGAGAGATACATGTGAGAACTTGCCAGTGCCTGGGTATGGTAACTGCTCTGTAAAAAGCTACTACAGAATGTTATGCCTCATCGTCAACTATAAACACAAATCAAAGGGAAGGAAAGTCCCACCAACAATGAGATGAAATCTCATCCTGAACTTTCCTCAAATAGTAAAATCACTAACAAAAGCGAGAGTGTGGTTAGTGGCACAAGCACTTCTAGAGTCTGTTCTAGGCAGTTCAACACACTACCCTCCAAAACCTCAGAACAGTCTTGGAGGAGGAGACAAAGGATGGACTGGGCTGGACTTGAGGGTGTACTTTTGGGGTGTTGCTGGTTCTTGATCAGTAAGCTATCCCCCAAAATTTGAAGTAATATTCAGCTGCATTTAGAAAGATTCGGTTACTCAGGTTTTATATTTCTTTTTGTATTACTTTCAATGATTTGTGTCTTTCCAGAAGTTTTTCCATTTTGTCCACATGGTCAAATTTACTAATATCCCTTCATTAACCTCTCAATATCTGAAGATTCTAGAATGATCAGCTCCTTTTTTCTGATATTGGTAAATGGGTTTTCTCTCTTTTCTTCTTTAATCCTTATCTAGAGTTATATCTCATTTCATATATCTTTTGAAAGGAAGTTTTGATTTCATCAATTCTCGCTACCATTTTCTCTCATCTTATAAATCTGGATTTGTATTTTGTATTTCTTATTTCCTTTTACAGCTTTAGATACAATTTGCTATCCTTTTTTGAGGTCCTCAGCTAGGAAGCTTGGGTTTTTGATTCTCATCAAATATAAGCATGTAAGTCCATAAATTTTCCTGTAAGCATTCTTTAATCACATTCACAACTTCCATATTGTGTTTTATCATCATTCAGTTCAAAATATTTTCTTCATGAATTTGGATATCCAGATCTCTCCAGATTTGAAAAATTCTCAGTCTCAATTTTTTCATTAAACTTTCTGCTCTTTCTCTCTCTCTCTTCTCCTTCTCAATCTTCAATAATTTGTATGTTGGTTCTCTTGAAAATATCCCATTGGTTATATTAAATCCTTTTCATTCTTTTCCATTCAGTTCCTTTGTTATTCTCTGGCTGAATAACAAACTCCTGGTCTTCTGTCTCACAGAGACCTCTCATTCCATTCTGTAGTCAATGCTCTCAATTACATTTTCATTCCACTTACTGTCTTTTCAGCTCTAGAATTTTTTTGATTCTCTTTTCTGATTTTCATCTGTTTGGCAAACTTCTCACTTTGTTAATATATTCTTTTCCTGGGTTCATTGAATTGTTGTTCTGTGTTTTCATGCAGTTCACTGAGTTTCCTTAAATATCTATTTTGATAACAACTCAACAAGATCAAAAGATTAAAGATAAACCCAAGGGACCATGGGGGTGGGTGGAGGGGGGGGCAAAGACGGTGATGAGATGTAAAGAGCACAAGGGACCGAGGTGACGGTGCACGGGTGAAATGGTGGTGGGAACCCACTGGGGAAAACAAACGATGTCAAATGCAATTAAATACAATAAAATTAAAAAATATATCTATTTTGAATTATTTTATGAGTTAAATTTTAGGTCTCTCTATCATTGGGTTTGTTTACTGGTAGAATACATTAAAACCAAACAAAAGGTCAAGAAAAAGACAAAGTTTGCAGACAGGCCATACATCTGAGGCTTCCGTCAGGGGAGAAGAAGGAAGAGGAGTGAACACAGGGGAGGGAAGAGCACAAAGGACTGTGGTGATGGATCACAGGTGCTGCGTAGTTTGAGAACTATGGGGATTGCACCTGAGACATCAAATCTGTCCAAAAATTAACAAAAAGTAAGAAAATAGATTAATCAATTAAAAAGAAAAGAAAGTCCTCCAGTTAGAATGCTGAGATGGGGCTTGTTTCTTTGTTCTTGGGCATTATACTTTGGTTCTGTTTGTTTCATACATTTTGTGCAGTTTTTGAGTTGTTTATACAAGAAGGCTGATCCTATACCAAATAATTCTGTAGAGCAAAAAGTTCTTTTCAATGGTTTAGGATGAAAAAATAAATCCCAAGAGTTCACTGCAAGTTCTGTATGTGTAATGAGGAGATTTTGACTACTGGATGACATAATAGAGTGGGTGACTGAGTTTATTATCCTCCTCCTTAAAAGTCATAATTCGTAGAACTTTTCTTTTGGGAATCTCACTTTGAAATTCAATTTTTCTGAGTTCAGATTTTTTTTTTTCATTAAATGTCTCCAGAAGATAAAACTTTCATTTTCTGTTAGGGTGATCTAACAATTGTCACTTTAATTTTCATTTTTCTGCTATTTAAACATATTCTGAGGATAGCTTTCTCTTAACTGTTTAACATTTTTCAGAATTATTTTCTCCATTCATCTTCTAGCCTGTGTGGTCTTTTATTACCCTGTTTTATATTGGTATGGTGTTTATTCTTTCATTTCTTTAACCATCTTAAGGGGATTTTTACAGACTTTTTTCAGAATGTTAAATCATCTTCAATTTCCAGTTCTTAATTATACTATTGGTTTTAGCCATTGTTTCTTCCACATTTCTATTGTTCCCTTATGCATTTTTAAACTGTTGACCATATGTAAATAAGCAGTTCATGTTTGTTTATAACACTGCCTTTGGATTTCATTGTTTCTGAATTTGATTTTACTTGAAGGAAATAAAAAAACAACTATAAACTAATTCTAGTCGGGAGGGCACATGCTGCACTCAAGGAACAGAAAGTTTCCTTCAAGTAGGTTAGTTTATAGTTGTTGTTTTTATTTCCTTACCACTCAATGCATTGAATAAAGTACAAGAAAGCACCCTGATTTTCCTGGCTGAGTTGGTGAGTGGAAGAGGCATTATACAAAATTTAGTTTCTGTCAATCCCATCACATAAATCCCAAAGTTATGGCTTTGCCCCAAATGAATTTTAATTTTAGTGAATTTTAGTGTTACATCCCAGTCAGTTCTATGGCTGGGTCTGGATGCCTGTTAGCAGGAGCTGAAATAGTATCCACATGTATGTATGTCCTTTTGCTGTGTGTACACACTTATATGCATATCTACATACACAAACATATAAGACACATATAAACACACATATATATTCTAAAGTCCACAATATGTGCATCTGTATATATTAACACATTTATCTATCTGAATATATTGTCATTTCAATATCTTTATAGTAATAGGAGGATGTATCTTCCTTATCAGTTTAGTTGATATAGAGCTGTAAAGTTCCTGAAATTCCTTTGAAGTGTTGTGATTTCTACTTATCTGTGTGTGCTGCTGTATGTGCCAGGGAGAGGAGAAAAGAAGGCACAGCTTTGTTTTGAAATACACAGAACACAGCACACTTGTAACAAATCCACATACTTTATCTAGTCCAGAACTATGCTTCCCTGATAGTCCAACTCCAAAGCTCATGCTCTCATCCAACTACACACCAAGTGCTTCCCACTGGACCTTTGAAAAAGTTCTCCAAGATACCCACTGCCTCCTCCACATTTCAGGAACATAATTCATTCTTCACTGGATTCAGCTAAGATCCCTTGATAAATCTGCATTCAGTCTTGTCTCCACTGACCCTAATAGAAGTGTCATGATCTCTCTCAAACACAAGTTTAATCATGTCATTCCTCTGCCAATATTGACAAATGCTTTCCAAAAACTCTCAGGATGGAGGTCAAAATCCTTCAAATGTCCTAGAAGAGATATTCTACAGTCACGGTCCACCTTTCTTTAGTACACTGGCCTTTCTGTTCCTTGAGTGCAGCATGTGCCATCCCAACAAGAGTCCTTTACATACACCATTTGCTCTGCTGGCAATACTGTTCTGGAAAATTATAAACACTTATTCCTAGTAACTTTCACTTAAAAGTCTAAATCTCCTCATATACTATAACTAGCATGAAGACAGGAACCAGTCTTGTTCTAGCCCTTAGCAAGTTCCTGGGACATAGAATATGCTCAGTTAATATTGGTATTTGTTGAAAGAAGAAAGGAAGTACAAACAGAAGGACATGAGATACTAAGAGCTCTTTCTGTGCCCAGCATAGCCATAACTCATGCCAAGAAGCATCTGAAGTGTGTCTTGGCTCCAAAGAATTGGATGTGGAGGAACAGATCTGGAGGAACAGCTCCTCATCCATCCACCATTCCCCACAAGCTGAGAGAATGTCTCCCTCCATCATTTTCCCAAGGAGCAGACTTCAGTGTGCTCTAGCTGGAGAAGAGGCAAAGATCTGTATGCAGCAGTTCATTAGACTGATGGTAGGTCTACATGGACATGACCCACTGTGCTGGCTCCATGCACATCATCAGCATTGAGAAGACTGGAGAGACTCTCTAATCTGATCTATGACATCAAGGGTCGCTGTGCTGTGCATTGCGTTGAATCCAAGAAGCCAAGTTCAAGTTTCACAGAGTGGGAAAGATCTTTATGGGCACCAAAGGGATCCCTCATCTGGAGACCCATGATATTTGCACCATCTACTCTCCTCATCAAGGTGAATGACCATTTAGATTGATTTTGAAACCGGCAAGATTACAATTTCATCAAGATTGATGCTGGGTAACCTGGGTGTGGTGACTAGAGGTGCTAATCTGGGAAAAACTAGTGTGATCACCAACAGAGAGAGACATCCAACATCTTTTAATGTGGTCCACGTGAAAGATGCCAACGGCAATAGCTTTGCCACTCGTCTCTCCAACGTTTTTGTTACTGGCAAAGAAACAAACCATGGATTTCCTTTCCCTAATAGAGACAAATTATTGTCAGCCAAACAGAGCAGCAGGTAAAATGCTTTCTAGCTGAATGGAGGGTCTTGACACTTCCATAGCCACATAACTGACCATCAATTCCATTCCAATGTTCATGAGGAAAATAAATGAACTTCTTTTCTCAGTAAACAAAGGAGGCTATTTCAGAAAGGAGATTGGGAGCAGAAGCCAAAAATTTATGGACTGTATACACATCTTGTTTTAGCTCATTTGCTTACCACAGAGTGAGCAGAAAAAGTTCCAACCTGAGATAATTTCTGCCTGCCACAACAGGCAACTTTACTAGGCATGTCTTATGTCTTGGGAATATTGTTTTATTGATGATGACTTAAAGGAGAAACTTTGGGAGGTAATTTATAATAATGAAAAATGACCCACTGTTCTTTTTAAGATTTCTTTGTGTTTTTTTTTTTTCTTTTCCAAAGAAGAGCCTTTACTTGTTCTTTGCTTTTCAATAAATAAAAACACAGCCGTGTAGGAATTATGGATACTTCCAGTAGAGGGCAGTAGAAGAGCATATCTCAGGATGAACACATGAAAGCAACCAGAGTCCCTTAGCTATGGCTCCTTGTATGGAAAGAAGACTTGATAATTTAAGAAGATACAAGTTGAGAAGAGCGAATGATGATAATATTAATGTCTTAAGATTGGGAAAACCTACAGAGTTGTAAACATGTTGATTTTGTAAGAATAAAATTTACATCATTCATATGGATAAGAAAACACATACTATTATCGACAATAGCAGACCCTTGTCTTTACTTAATTTTTTTTTTATTCACCCTTCCTTGTACCAAATGCAAAAGTATTCATTTTTAACACATTGGGTTTGTCTTCATCACATAAATGAAGGCAGTTTAAGTATTTGCTACATTCAATTTTGATCTTTTAAAGATTATATATACCTAGGAATTCACTTTTACATTACATACTCTAAAGTTATTTGGTTGAATGAACTATGAAGGTTACTGAACACACAGAAATAAGTCCTGCACCACTGTATACTTTGCATTATGAACCACTGAAAGTGGACCATGGAGGGGAAGCATATGGCAGATGATGCCAGGGATGCTTCCGTTGACCCAGAAGGACTCCGTGCAAGTTCAGCCAGGATGAAGCCATCTGACTCGTATATGTAGGGTCAATGGAATTTATGTAAAGACTTAAAGTCTGTAAAGCTTGACACATGGAACATTTTTTTTTTTAGGTTCCTCCTCTGTCACAGGAAGAGGTAGAAGTTGGAGGAAAGCAGGAGGCTGGCCTGGCTCATAGCCTGTGTCTGATGGATCAGTCTCACCCAACAGTAACTGTTAAAGGTATTCAGACCGACTTCATTAGTGGGGAGTACATTCAACAGGCATGTGATCAGAGTATCCAGAAAGCTCTGATAGCTCCTGGTACAAAGTCAAACAATGACACAATTGGATATCAGATTATCTGTGGCATTTTGTCAGAGAAGCACCCACAAAAATTTATATTGAGAAAAGGAAAGTTTATTTTCTCTACTCTAAAGTTAACTGTAATATGATAGTTTCTATAGTTGGAAGCTGATCATCTTTTATATTCATTTTGGATAGTTTCTTCTGTGGTAGCTGGAGACTTTTGATGATGCAGATAAACAGGATAGTGATGCCAATTATTATATCTGTTGATAATAACAGCATCTCATGCTTTATATGGTCTCTGTCACTTCAATAAATATATAATAATAATTCTAAGGTATGGGAAAGCAGGTCATAGTTTAAGCAGTCTTTTATTTTCCTTGGCGTACATAAAATAATGGTCTGTGTTACACAATCAGTGGTGTCTTAGATTTGATAAAATAGCATTTTTCTACTCATTTTATGAGTGGGAAATCTAAGAGCAAGAAAGGCTACCTATGTTTTCCAAGGAAACACAATAAAATAGTTACTCACCTACGAGCCACTGCCACATATTCTAAATAGAAAAGCTAAAAGTGACAATTTTGCTCGCATTCTTACCTTCATTCCCACTGAAGTTTCATTAACAGCTGTTCACATGCTTTACCTATTAGTATAATAAGAAAAATCTACCTTCATAAATAGACTTTTTAAAAAGAACCCAGAAACTATTTACAAAAGAAGCAATTAGTAATGGATACCATCATGTCACTTACAATGAATCCTTTAAAAACTAAGCCTTAAAAAGGTTAATTTGATCAATCATTAAATTACACATAGTAAAATAAAGCAGTGTAGTTACAGGAAACTCACAGAGTGAAGTTGCTTAAAATCCATATCAAAGTTCAAATGTTAAGCCTGTTCAAAACTTGATTGCCTGAACAACATCCTTAAGTGCTCCATATTTTTTTTAAATGCATAGATGTAAAGGAGACAAATGGACTATTTATGACAAACATTACACCCTCTGTGTCAATGATTTCATATCTCTTGGCTCTCCAAGTAGCATCTCAGAGCGTGAGATGAAACCTGGAAGTCAGTATACTCAGAAGGCTGCCCCAGTGAAGCAATCGAGAGGCATATTTTATAGGACTACCTGACTGTTTTCATGTCCAAATAAGCATCAAGATATGGGTCCAGTTCAAATTCACACTTAGCCTTTACCTCTGGCATCCAAATTCCAGATGCATCCACACTGATCACTTTCCCACAAGAGGAGCACCAGGTGCTTGGCCATGCATTCTTATGTAAGCCCAGATTTTGTTTGGATTCTGCACCTTGCAAAGAGATGGGATTTCATTTCAATACTGACATTTGAACGAAAGAGTCATTTGCTATTGCGACCTTGAGGATAACCTAATCTCCTGCTGGAGAGAAGGAGATGATCTCAAGTCAGGTTCTGGTGTTGATGGCATCATTTCCTGCAAGGTACAGAACTATTTGCAAATAATGTGTGGACTGGTATTACCAAACAATGTGAATAACACTGTTTCACACCCCCCACCCCCACCCCAGGCTTACTTGGGATAAATGGAGAGGGAAATGATTTCCTGGAGTGGTCAAAAGTACCCAAATATTCTACTCTTTCCATTTTACCAATTAGATATTTGCTCATTCTAACAGTAACAATTTGCAATAACAATGTCGTTTGCTATAATCAGAAAGGAACCCAGCTGAAATCATCCCCAGTGGGAAGGAGATTTAATTTAAAGGGGAAGAATGAGGAGAAGAGAGGAAAGGTCACTAAAGTGGGAGGAAATGCATTCACAAATATACCTTTGATCTCTTAGTTGACAATAACATCTCTGTGTATCAGAGCTTCCTCTTGCCACTGAAATTTCTGGCAAATGTGCCTTGAGAAGGTTTTTGTACATAAATTGGACAATTTATTCAACAATTCAAGGAGATGAAGTTTGAAATGCATTTTTGTCCTCTACAGTTTTATTTACCCCTTAAATTTAGACTGATTTATGTTTATCCAGGAAATAGAATGAGTAGAGTTACAGAAATCTGCTTTTGAGTAAACATTAAAAAAAAAAAAAAACTGAATTCTCCAATAATGCAGCTTTTGGTTCTCTGTAACTCAGCACTTTCTAGTAAAGGAACAGTTAATTGTCAGAGATGGCAAAGATGTTAAAATGGTTTAACCTCTGAGACTCCAGAATTTTTCCATTACTTTATAAAACAAATGAAAACCAATCAATCTTCTGAACAAAATTTCACCTCATTTAGTAATAAGATTCATTTCCAACATGTGATGATTCTGTTTAGAGGGTTAAATCTTTGGAAATACTGGCCATCACAGTTTAAACATGAGAATTCTTTGTAACTCAAATTTTAATGTATACATTTCATGGGTTTTTAAATTACTCTGTTTATAATATCTTTCTGGGCTAAGAATTATATAGGTCAGACTTAAAAAGAGGTGTGTTTCACCCACCCAAAAGGATGAAGTCACACCGATATTCAGAGGATATAGAAACTTATTCCCTGCTTAAGCAGTCATCTTCTAACAGGCTATAAATGACTCACTTAAGTAAATGGGAGCATCCTAACTCACTGGTAGCAGATGAAGATTTCAGTGGATTGCATCTGTTTTATTGGACTGGTTATTTAAGTTCAGTTGCAGGCTGACATACCACAGAGTTCCCATTTAAATCTTGAATGTAAAGAGCTTCAAAAGCAACTTTATTAAGTTTAATAGAATGGACTTAAAATATCTGTGGATAGTGAAAAGGGAATGACGCAGAAAACTGCTGACTAAGTAGCTTGTCATCTCTGGGTCTACAATTGAACTTCTACTGATGGATCATTTTCTGTAACGAGTATAATTTTAAAATATTGAGGTGCTCAAATATAAGATGTCATTATTCATCCAATCACTTGTTAAGTAGCATTTGGAAGGCTTCTTAAGTAAACATATTAAAAGTGGTATATTAAACATAATACATAGCTGGCTGGAGTAATGGACATGATGCTTAAATACAGATGTCAAGCACCAAATTTTTCTCTAAAGTATTTGAAAATTTGGAATTAATTTGGGATATTTCCTTTCTTTAGAATTGCAAATAGATTTGCAATTTTTAATTTGGTCTATTTTTGCATGTTAGTTTGAGTCAAGTTGAGTAATACACATGGTTGAAAAGAATTCTTAAAATTAAATGTAGATCTCATCACTGCCCATTCAAAGAAAGAAATGGTATATTTAATCATATCATTATTTTTACAATGTCCGAACAAATAAACATATCCAAAACTGAGTTGAAGTTTTAGAATTGGAAAAATGTAAATCAGTCACTTGGTGTTTCAATCCAATCATTACTTTCTATATTATAAAATGGCCTGTGGTTAATTTTTAACATCTTACAATTCAAACATTAATATATTCAGATTGCTCACTCACCCAGCTCACTAATTAGTGAGGTTTGTTAGTTTCACTGAAAGCATTTTGTTGAGGCAACTGAATACTCTACTGCCAGTTATAGTACTCTGGAAAGATTAAGATTGGTGGGTCTTGGAGAAGCAGGCTCAATGTCAAAACATCATTACTACATAATAACACGCGATGAATCCATCACATTGTGTGTGTGTATCCTTCAAGGGAGTATTTGCTTATTTCATAATTAGTGTTGTAAAGTGAAATTAGAGAGAGTACCAAAACTAAGACTGTCACTAAACATTTTGAAGCACTTAAAAAAGAAGAAACAAAGTAAATATAGTGGGGACTGACAGAAAAGGCAAAAAATGTACTTAGGAAAAAGTTTAAGAAGAAGAAAAACTGTTACAAAAGCTATTACAAATATAGTGACAAATTTAGTTGAAAAGAAACATTATTTCTCTTAATATCAAGAATCAAATACAAAGATATGAATAGAGCAATTCTTTCATTGTCATCTTTATTGTTAGGTTTTAAGCTATGCAAAGAAAATCCTTTGTGTTACTGGAAATGAACTTGTAATCTAGTAGAATGTGTCATTGACCCTCATTTAAAAAAAAAAAATAGTATTGCTTTGAGGAGGTAATTGTAACATTTCATGAGATCAATTATTCAGCCATGAATTTCCATGTGCGGAGTATGGTTTACTCTCAGCCAATGTAAAAATTACTAGGAAACAACACCAAGTCTGGTTATTCTCAGTGGATGTTAATATCATTTTTACTTCTACGCATTTGTGAAAACAGTCAAGAAAATGTTTCCTTCAGGGCCTCCCCGGTGGCGCAGTGGGTTAAGCGACACACTATGAAGCAAACAGCAGCCACCGCAGCACGAGTTCGATCCCTGCTGCCGGCCAGGGAGGGGACCCACATGGCGCGGCAGACCTCTCCTGCTGTGCCCGCTGCTCCCCTCAGCAGTGTACTTCCGTTGATCTGCCTGTTCTGCTCCAGCTCTCTGTGGTGAATCCTCTCACCCCCCCACACCTCTGTCCTGTACTCCAGTGCTCGTATGCATAAATAAATAAATCTTTAAAAAAAAAAAAAAAGAAAATGTTTCCTTCATATGCTTCTATCTCTCTCCACTTCCTTTTCCTTGGCAGCACTCTTGTCACAGAGCCATATTTTCTGAACTGTTTCCTATAATCTTGCCAATCAACAAATATTCAGTGGGATAGCTACAAAGGGCAGGTCCTGAGTTTTTGCTACTATAGGCAAAATGTGTTAAAAGCAAAGCACAGAGTTGTACTTTCAGTGGGAAACAGTTTTCATGCATAAAAAATAGCAACAAGTCAGTTTATTCTAGGGGCTTCACAGGAGAACATGGAGAAATCACAGTAGGTGAACATAGGACAGTGTTAGGAAACATATTTGGGGAGATACACAAGAAATTGGCAACTGTTTCTAGGAAGGGAAATTCAATTTAATTTCTCCATTAAATAGTCTGGGTACCCTTCTTAAGAGTAGGAAGTAGGAGATTTATATTTTTCACTTGTATACCTTCTTGTATGAATTCAATTTTATATAAATATATGCTATATATTTACATAAATATATAAATATAAATATATATTTATATATTATATATTAATATACACATATATATAGTAACTACACACACACACCGTATCTTCTTAGTCTACTCAACTGTCCTTGGGCACATAGTTTGCTTTCATAACTTGATTACTCACTACAGTAAATTTTACAACATGTGTCACTTCAAAAAGAAACCCCATATAGTTTAGCTATCACCTCTTTTACCCCCATATCCCGAACTCTAAGCAATCACTGAGCCCCCAAGCAACTACATTCTGACTCTGTAGAGTTCCTGATAGGTAGCTGTATATGAGGGTTCTGATTTCTTTACATCCTTGCCATCACTTGTTATTATGCCTTTTTATTCTAACAATTCTTAGAGGTATGAACAGTAGTATCTTGTTGCAGTTTTGAATTGCTTCCCTAAGAACTACAAGTATTGAGCATATACTTGTTGGTCATTTGTATATTTTCTACGGAGAAATGTCTATTCAATGCCTTTATCCATTTTTAAAACTGTTTTTTGTTGTTGAGTTATAATTTCTTTATATTTTATGGATATGAGTCTCTTATGGATCTAAAACTGGCAAATATTTGCTCCCATACTGTGTATATCACTTTATTTGTGGTGTCTTTTGAAGCACAGGTGTTTTTCCACCTTGAGAAATCCAAATTATCTATTTTCATTCTTTTTGCATCATCTCTAAAGAATTTTGCCATACCTAAGGTCATGAAGAGTTACCCCTATGTTTTCTTCTTAGGGTTTCATACTTTAAGCATTATTTTTAGGTTTTTGGTTTATTTTGAGTTGTGTGTGTATGGTTAATGTGAAATAAGGGTTGTTTTTTTTTTTTTTTTGCATGTGATTACTTACTTGTCTCAGCAGCATTTGTTGAAAAACCAATAATTTCTCCATTAAATAGTCTGGGTACCCTTCTTGAAAATCAGTTGATCATAGACACATGATTTTATTTCTGAACATTCAATTATATTCATTTGTCTATCTTCAAGCACATAGTCTGTAGTTAGATCTGAGATTGGGAAAGGAGAATTCTCTTACTTTCATATTCTTTGGCATTGTTTTGGCTCTTCTGGGTTCCCTGTAACTCCATATGCATTATGCATATAACTAATATGCATTAGAGAATCAGTTCATCAACTTCTAAGAAAAATCAGTTTATCAATTTCTAAGAAAAAATATAAGATTCAGCTAGGGGTTGATATTTTCATTATTTATACATTGTTTAATTTAAATAATCTGTTAGAGTTTCAGAGTATAAATTAATCTCTTTGTCAAATGTATTTTATACTTTTTGTAAGTGAAACTATTAATTTCATTTTTGGATTGTTTCATTTTGGATTGTTCATTGCAAGTGTGTGGTTACAATTGATCTTTGTATATTGATCTGGTATCCTGCAACCTTGCTGAACTCATTTATTAGTTCTAATAATCTACAGTGTAATCTTAACATAAAAAAACAGAAGTGTCTACTACTTGAAGATGCTTGTATGGGGAGGAAGAAGAAAGGCAGCACCACAGTGGGGTCAAAATCTGTCCTTCTGCTTTGTGTTTTTTGCTACCTGCCTGGAGATGTCATCCAAGTTCCCAGCACCCTAATGCATAACCAACCTATTCAAACACTTAAGGGCTGACTGTGCTCATGGCAGCCGCCTGATCCCACTGTATCTGGATTAATTACACTTGGCTTCTAAATCAGTATATGAAAGTAGAGGAAAGAAAATCCTGAATATGTCTTATATTTCCAGTATTTATATACATCCTTTATTTTTCTGTTTCCTGCAAATGGAGAAAATTCTGAAACAAAATTTTCTTCTCAATCAACATTGCTTTCCAGAAAGAAAAACGCTGGATAATTTTAGTTAGCTAGCTACTTGTGATTCACTTGTAATGCCGGAATGGTCATTATTCCTTAGTAAGAAGCTTGAGAATAAAGAGTTGGATCACTTCTTGGGTCTCTGTGCATTACTTTCCCAGCATCACTGCTGTTCTCCTTGTTTTCTTCACAACTCTCTTCCAGATTTTTAGTTTCAAATTCTGTATTTTCCATTTAATTCTCTTCATACACTTTTTTCCACATAGCAATATTGCAGCTTGTCAAAAAAAATGGTTTTTGCGGGCTTCCCTGGTGGCGCAGTGGGTTAAGCAACGCACTATGAAGCAAACCGCAGCCACTGCAGCACGAGTTCAATCCCTACTGCCGGCTGGGGAGGGACCCACATGGTGCGGCAGACCTCTCCTGCTGTGCCCGCTGCTTCCTTCAGCAGTGTATTTCAGCCAATCTGCCTGTTCTGCTCCCCACTCTGTCTCTGGTGAATCCTCTCACCACCCCCCACACCTCTGGCCTGTACCCCAGTGCTTGTACGCATAAATAAATAAATCTTTAAAAAAAAATGGTTTTTGCTTCAATATATTATTTTTGTATTTGGTTGTATACCCTGAAAAGGTGCTTAATTTTCCTTTCATCTCCCCTAATTAAATCCTGGGAATTAACTCTAATTTTTAAAAAAATATTCTTTATCAGTTTACAAGCAGGTATATCACTCCATTGACATTTAATTTTTTTTTTTCTGGGTAAATATGCCTGAAGGTAAAGGGACCATTTTTCTTCTAGATGTGTTACAAATTTTACCACTAAAATAATTAGGTTACTGGTTGTGTTCCAAACTCACAGATCTAGTCTCACCTTTAAAAAATCAAGGAAGAACTGGCATAGAAAGCAAGGATTAAGCAGGGGTCCAACCACCAGTAACTAAAGAAAACAAATGTTTGAACTAGAATTTATGGAAAAAAGATTTTTTTAAAGAGAGTAAACAAAGTTAACCCATGAAAACCCCATTGCAGGAGCAAAACAGTTCCTATTATCTTACCTCCGTCCTCAGATATTCTACTCCAGAAAGTTAGAGAGTACCAGTGCCAGTTATGGAGATGACTTTGTTTCTTTCTTTGCTGAATGTTTATGAAAATAAAGAAAATAAAGGCCCTCTCAAGTTCTATATGACCTGTGACTTCACAGTGAGTGAAATGTTATTTGGGTTTATCTAGTGGCCACAGTAGTAGATAAAGAGGACAGTGAATGAAATAATGGAGTCTCCAGAAGTGCAAAGTATTACCGAACTGTTACATTGGCAACATCACACTGATAAACGGGAACTATGGAGCAGGCTGCATGATGCAGGATGCTTCTGAATGAGCAAGCTCCTGGCCTTTTTATTGATAGAATAGTGCTATGGCATCCAATACGTGGGGTAGAAGGACAAAAAGAAGAAGATAGGTGAAACTAAAAAATGTGCTTTGTCATCTCAGGCTTCGGGGGGACATGATTCTGCTGACAGATAATTCTCATCTGACCAAGTGTTATAATCAAAACTGTACCCCAGACACCTGGCCATGAGTCCAACCTTATTACAAGGCATTCTACTGACCAGCTTCTGGGGTCCCTTGTGATTTATCAGTCAATAGCCCCCCAGGCGTTCCTGGTCATACCTTGTGAGGCACGCCCTTCCCAGGGTGATCAAGCTTTCTGCTCTTGGTTGATCTGAAAGGCACCTTGTAGGCTTGGGTTCCTAAGACTGATGGACTGGGCAGATCTGACCTTGTGTAGAAATGCAGAATCACTCCTGCAGGTAACAAAAATGGTGGCCAACCAGGCCGCTTAGGGTTACCAGATTCACACCAAACTAGGAAAGGGCTGCACAATGAGTGTGCCGAGAGTCAGATTGTCATCAGGTATGACCCGTGGACATGAACATGGTCACAGTCTAATGGAAGGTCCAGTTGATTAACCATGGCAGAGAAGAAACACCTATGGAAACTGATCAGGAGAAGCTGGCTGGGGAGGGTACCAGGAGAAGCTGGCAGGGGAGGGTACAAGCTTGGACACAAGCTTGTAGATATATGGGTGGCTTTGCAAATCACATCTCCTTTGTTGGTGCATTACTGAAATAATTCTAGTGGGGGGGCTCTGCATTGTAGAGTCCTAAAATAAAGATAAAGAGCATCACAGAGAGCACAGCAGCGGCATCTTAACTCAGAAAATAAGTTTTCTTCACTATAGTCTACTGTTTTCCCTTAAAGAATACTAGTAAGATAAAATAAAGTAAGAAAATGTAGGCAGATATTGTCCAAAGACTGCCCATCTGTGTCTATCCAGGCATCTCTTTTTCTTAGCAAACCTGTCCCTTTCAATATGTAGTGCTTAGTCTGCCTGTGTCTATGCAGGTAAGCCTTTTCCCCAATAAACCTGCCCTTTAAAGATGCAAAAAACAAATACGTAAAGTAAGAAAACATTTTTAAAAAACACAAAAACTATAATTCACTCTTATTCTGCCAGTATTTCAACCCACAGCTTTGTGGGGAAAGTGAGATTTGAGAGGAGGGAACAAGCACGTGGGCCAGATGGCACTCCTTTCCACTTGTCCTGACCCTGGGTGAAAGCAGCAGCGGTGCAGTCAGCAGCAGCGCAAAGACTTGGGGGTAGGAGCTGGAAGGTGCAAGTGTATGGCAACCCCTTCTTATGCATCAGCTAATTCCATGCTCCAGCTATAGCCCTGGGAGCAGGATAAATCCCAAACAGATGCTTTTTTTCTAGGGGTAAGAGAGAAAGTAAAAACTGATCCCGCGAAAAATCAAGATGATGAAAATAAAAGAGTACCGCTGTTTATTCAAATCCAACATCAGGAAGGCAATGCTGAAGATTTCATTAGCAAATCTGAACAGTTCTGTTCAGGCTCCAGATAATTTTCTTTCTTTCTTTTTTTTTTTTCAGTTACTTCATGCAAGCTTCTCCTCTAGTTTTTTGTTTGTTTGTTTGTTTTCTCTTTCCTCCTTTCCAAATGAAAGGACCACAAATGAAAGTTAACATATGTATTTTTAAAAATCAACTAGTGTGACTAAGATAAGTTATGTACCACTGGATTTTCAGTCATGCATTCACCTAGGTGTATGGGCACTTCCTATGGCCAGGATGGAGAAACTGTGAGAGGAAGCTAACAGAAAGAGTATCAAGGGCCTCCCTGGTAGTGCAGGGGTTAAAGTCTCAGTGCTATCAAGCTATCCCCTGCCATTGAGGCCTGAGTTCAATCCCCTGCCAGGGAGCTGGCCCACAAGGCACAGCAAACCTCTCCTGTCTCTCCCACTGCTCCCCTCAGCAGTATATTTCAGCAGATCTGCTTTTTCTGCTCCCCACTCTGTCTCTGGTGAATCCTCTCACGCCCTGCACCTCTGGCCTATACCCCAGTTCTTGAATACATAAATAAATAAATCTTTTTTTAAAAAAAAGAAAGAGTACCAAGACTTGGACAATCACAGATTCCATGCGCTATTCTGGAATCCTTAGAAGTCTCTTTAACAGGTGAGAAGAATCACTCATCAATATTTGCTCCCCCGACAAACTTTAGGAAAGACAGGAACAGCTTCCTGCACAGCTTGAATAGGAAGAAAGTGTGTGGAGGTACAGAAAGTGCTGGAACCCACAAAGGAAGAAGGATCAAACTGTATGGTCTCCAAAACCTACAGCTAGAGAGACATTTTTTGTGATAAACAAGATAACTCTTATTCATTCTATTACTTTGCTAAAGCTGCTCTATATAATGAAATACCACAGACTGGGTGCCCTACACAATAGACACCTGTTTATTCACAGGTCTGGAGGCTGGAAGTCCAAGGTCAAGGCGTTGGCAGGGTGGCTTTCTGGTGAAGACTCTCCCTTTGACTTGTAGATGGCCATCTTCTACTGTGACCTCACAGGGTATTTTTCCACATGCAAGTGCTTTTGGTGACTCTCTTCTTCTAAGAAAACCAATGCTATTGAATCAGAGCCCCACCAAAGGATCTATTTTAACTTTATCCCCTTAAAGACCTTGTCTCCAAATATGGTCAGATTAAGGATTAGGGCTTCTATACACACATTTTTGGGAACACAATACAAGCTAAATCCTGGGAGGTCATCTCTTCTAGTCTATACAGTTTTCTATAATAAACTGTACCCTGGCAATTACTGTTTCTCCCCAGCCCTGAATCTACTCTCAGTCTCTCAGTCACACACACCCCACAGATACAAAGACATCCCTGCATGCCTCACAGGCACACAGATCAGATCGTCTCAGCTTAGCACTTTACTCTGTTTCTAAATTTTATGCAAGGTTTTCTGATGTTCATGAAACATGGCTAGGTGATTGATGCTTCACTGTTGCAGTGCCATATTTTTCCTCATTGTACAAATCTTGCTGGATGAAAACAACAATAATAATATTTTGTAATAAAGTAGTAATAATATTTATTGGGTGATAACTACTGTACTTACTGTATTTCTTTAACTCACTAATCTCACAGAAAAGAAGGTCAGTTCTGGGAGGGAGGGATTTGCCCAAGTCCTCACAGCTGTGAATTCATGGGGTCTGATTCCTAAGTCAGAGCTCGTAACCCCTCTGCAGTGGACAGTTTACACATTGACAGGATTTCCAAAACACTCTTCTTTCTTTATCTTGCCACTGGATTTTCAGTCTCTTCAATCTTAGAACTGTATTTTCAGTCTCTCTCTGAGCAAGTGGAGCACTGAGCAGAGTCTGGTGCTGATACATCATTAGAATATTTTAGGCTGTTGATTTCCATTATGTTTACCACTGCTCGTTTGTAAACTTCCCTCCCTATCTGTCAGCACCAATGCCTGAGAAGGACTAGGACCATGAATAAAACACTGTTCCTGGGAGAAGCTCAAAATGTAATTGGGAGATAGATGTATCCAATTATTTAAGATACATCATGATGAACAGGGTACTTTATTCAATCAGTTCAAACTTTTCTGGTAGCATAGAAAAAACCAGAATGCCTAGAGTGGCCTGAGATGGCTTGTTAGGGAGCAGCTTTGAGGCATGAAGAGAGGGGAAGTTAGGGGTCTTCAGTCAGGGGTAAAAGGGGCCCCAGGTAGAGACACAGCATGCTTTTATGTGCTGGCATTGATGCTTAGCTGTGGTTTTTATTCTGTAACATTTCAGAAGAGGAACGATGCACTCTGGCCCCAGCCCATCTACATCCTACTGTCCCAGCCAGAACTGTACTTTGTGTCCAGCAGATCTGTCTTCCAGGTGAAGACAAGGTGCCAGGGATTTGAAACCCAAACAGCCTGGCAAACTCAGGAGTACAGAAATTAGACTCTCTATGAGCACAGTCCAAATGAGTACTTTGAATGTATTTACTTAAAACACATACAGACTTATTTGGCTCCCCTATATTCTTCCTATAAGTGAAACCATGTGATATTTTTATTTTTCCTTCTGACTTGGTTTACTTAATCCCTTCTAGCTTCATCCAGGTTGCTGTGAATGGCATGAGTTTATTTTTTATTTTTTGGATTGTTGAATAGTATTCCACTATGTATATATACCACATGGGAAAAAATAATAACAATAAATAAAAAAACCTGAACAGGCAACTATAAATCAGAGACACTTCAGGGCAGAGGAAGGGAGAAAGTTCTAAACAGGGCAGGGATGAGCACCAGGGACTATGGTGATGGGGCACGGATGATGGTGTGGGAATTTTATGGGGACTATACCTGAGAGGAGAAAGAAAACTGTACAAAAATGAACAATGCTGTAAAATATATAAATTATATAAAAATAAAACACTTACTGATAAACATCATAAATCAAAGAATCATAATTATATAATGTGCTCAACAATGTGATTTTAAATCAAAATATTCACCCACCCAGCAGGAAAGATCTGACTCTAGTTTAATACCCTCACTCACATTCCACCAGTCTGAGGTTAATCAGGATCCGCTGTATTTTACAAATGAGGAAATTTCTTTCAAACACCTAATCCTGCATCACTTCCAGCACAGCAAATCATCCTCTTTCTGAGGTCACTGCTTCCAGACTTCCTGACAATTCCCACAAGCCCCTAAGCCACTCTTAACCTGGGTCAATAGATTTCTCTCTATGTCTATTTTTTCCAGTCTTTTCTCTAGTCTTAAAGTACAAGGCATCAATCTTTTGATAATGATGTCTTTTCTACCTGTGCCTGGGTCCCTTCTTCGCTGCTGCTCTCAGAAAACCTTGCCACCATTATCTCCAATTTGCTCACTTTCTGCTGAGAAGGCATGAGCAGCTGGGGCTGGAGGAAGGCAGGAGCAGCTGGAAAAGGTGGCAGCAGGGTGGATAACTAGGAGGCTTTTTAACTCTTTTCTCTCATTCTCTTTGTCCTTCCAATAAACATGTGTCTATGGCCACTTCAGCTGGCAACCTTTCGAAGGGTCCAGGGAACAGTGGCACTAGGACAGGAGGGGATAAGCAGGGGGAGTGGAGAAGCCAGAGGTAAAAATCTGGGAGAAGGAACAGTGGAAATGAAAATTCAGGACATTTCCTGGGAAAAATGGAAAATTAACAGAAAAGACCTACTGAGCAATCAAGACAAATAGCACAGGTTAATAAATAGCATCGATTAATAAAGTATCAATAAAGCTGTGCTTTTAGTTCAATGAGAAACTAAAAATAAGCTATACAGATTATTATTTGGACAGACATCTTTAAGATGCAAAGAAAGAACTTGAAGTGCCCTGCCAGCTGCCCTCTGACTCCTCTGGGAGGAGCAGGGAGGTGTTCCCTGGTGGAGAGGGGGAGCTAGGTAGGTGCTTTGAGAAGCAGTTCCTGCACCTGGCATCATTAGATCATTGAGCAACTTTTTATTTATTTATTTCTTAAATATTTATTTTTATTTATTTATGTATACAAGAGCTGGGGTGTAGGCCAGAGATGTGGGGGTGAGAGGATTCACTAGAGACAGAGTGGGGAACAGAACAGGTAGACTGACTGAAACACACTGCTGAGGAGAGCAGGGGGTGAGACAGGAGAGCTCTGCTGTGCCATGTAGGCCAGATCCTTTGCCAGGGATCTAACTCAGGCCACAGTGACTGGGGCTAGCTTGTTAGTGCTATGACTTTAACCCCTGTTACCCCTGTGCCACCAAGGAGGCCCTGAGCAATTTTTAAAAAATCCATAATGTGATCCTTTTCTGGACCTACTTAATTTGCATCTGTTGATGTGGATCTCAGAAATGCATATATGTGTGTATATAAAATCATCACCTCAGTCACCTGAGATGCTATTCAAGTGACTCAGACAACCAGTCTGAATCACATTCTGGGGCAATCTTTTAGATAGGACAGGCCCAGTAGGACAGGCATGCCTTGCAGTAAGGAACTACAGGCTGGATCAGGAAGCTGCTGTGAGGGGCTTCTCAAGGTCTAAAGCGAATTTTTGCCCAAAGGGTCTGCTGGCTAATGGAATAACATGAACAGGCTCATTGATCCTCAGCCTGGGGGGCCACATCTGCTCAGTGGGACACACTTAGTTCCTCCATTTGCCATTCTGCTTTGCTGGCTTCTAGCTCTGCCTCAAGAAGAGTTCCAGTTGATCAGTTTTCCAACAGTATGTTCCATTAGACTGATTATCCCTTACAGATAAATCTGGGGACCTGGAATATAGAGGAGAAGCCGTATGCTTTATTAGCGTGGCAGACAGTTTGTCAAGATGCATTTCCACACTAAGGGAACCCATGCTGTGGGAGCTGAGCAGCTGGGCTCCTGCTCCCTGAGGCTGTGTGACTTGAAGCACCTTACCTAATCTCCATATGCCTCAGGGTCCTCTTAAGTAAAATGGGGCTTACAATAAATGACCACTTCATAAATTGGTGTGAGGATTAAAAGAGAAAATGCAGGTAGAGTTGAGTAAGTACAGAGGGACATCTAAGTGCTCAATAAGGACATATGTATTTCTTGAAGAATTCTCTACAGGGGCATTCAAATACAGGGGCAAATTGAAGGACCAGAGTGACTCATGGCACTATGGCATCGTATCATGTAGATGGATGATTTAGGTTTTATTTATTTGTTTATGTTTAAGATTTTATTTATTTATGCATACAAGAACTGAGTGTAGCCCAGAGGTGTGGGAGTGAAAGGATTCACCAGAGACAGAGTGAGGAGCAGAACAGGCAGATCTACTGAAATACACTGCTGAGGGGAGCAGTGAGTGAGACAGGAGACGTCTGCTGTGCCATATATGGGTGAACTCCCTGGCCAGGGATCCAACTCATGACGCAGTGGCTGCAGATAGCTTCATAGTGCTGAGACTTCTTGCACCACCAGGGAGACACCAATTTAGGTTTTAAATCTGAATCTAACCAACCCACTTTAAGTCTCTGCTTTTCCTACTGCTCTAGAATAAATGCTTGGCACAAGGCAGAGATCAAAGTTGTTGTGGAAGTACCCTGAGCAAGACAAAGATGGCACCCAGATAGAGGTGAAAAGGAACTGCAATTACCTCCACCTTCCAAAATGTTTCACAAATTGGAAGATTAAAAACCATGAGGAAGTTGCAACAAAATAGAAACTGCTGAGAGAGTTCCTGACTGAGTAGATGCTATTACCAAGAACTTGAAACAATTTTGAATATGAGAAAAGCAAACAGGAGAAGAACAGCTAAAGAGCCAGTGTGAAATTTCAGGGAAAAGATGTTTATATAAGAATGGTAAATTAATTGCAATATGCTCCTTTACTCTGTAGTAGACAAGATTACATATTTATAGTAATGTAACCATGGTTTATTGATTTAACCTAAAAAGTGATATTACCTTGGTTGGTGGGTTAGGGGACTGATACAAAAACAGAGAACATGAATCACATCCTCATAGCAGAAAATCAATAGATAATGCATAAAATGGGAAAAATAAGAGTTATTAACACAAGTTTCTTAGGTATAATAGAGAGAACAAGAAAAAAGATTAAAGATAAAAATGGTTGTCCCTTAGGCAAGATGTTGTGAATCAATACATTGGTGGCCAAGGGTTTGCGCTTCATAAAGACCTCTGAGTAGTACTTGTTTCCTAAATCACATCTTTGTATTTTTAAAATAATGATGAAAATATAATGCCATTTAAGATAGAGTTTTTGCTTTCTCAAGAATCCAGACAAACTGATTTTCTTCATTGATAAAAATACCCTCTTTATAACATAATGCAGGAATATGTATTTTAGAATTCTGGCTTGATGTATTATAGAGAAATAGGAAAGACTGACACTAGTGGGAAAGAACAAGTGACATTTGGTTTGGTTTTAAAGGAGAAGGGTGGGAAAGACTTGGGATGAAGAAAGAGGGGGTTAACACATTTTATATTCCCTGGAAGAATAATTAAATCCAGAGAATGTACTAGTACTGATTAAGAATTACACAGCATTGTTCCAACTCTACACAGAAAATCATTTAATCCTCACAACTCTACAAGGTTAGGTATAATGATTATCTCCATTTAACAAATGGCAAAGTGGAACATGAGGGAGATGAGGCCATTTTTCACATGGAAATTATATGAAATGATTTTCTAATAGCACTTTCTGAAACTACCACTTCTGGCTCCTGAAGTCTGAGCCTTTAGATTCCACACTACAGACAACAGCATGGACACCTCACCATCTTGGTCAAGAAGGAAAACCTAGGAAACTCACCACAGTGAGTGGGGGGTGGGGGTGTGGAAATTAGGTTGGAGAATGTCTTGCTTCTGAGTACTTGTTTATCTGGTTCATTTGTCATTTGCTTCTATCAGTTGACAGAGTGATGTGGGAAAAACTGTAGTAAGTGTAGGAAATACCAGTTTTGTTTTAAGGTGGAGACAAATGTTCTCTTCTTGGTCAAACTTCAGCCAGACTGCCCTCTGTTGATCTGGCCCTGGGCTTCTGAATCACAGAATTTAGTTTTAGCAAGAATGCTGCTAAGTCTGTTGAGCCAGAACGCCCAGCTCCATGTGATCATGTGGTCATCAAGTCAAATTTCTTCATCCCCCAGGCTCTATGGAGCCATCCTGGGCTGCCTTCAGCAAGCATCCAATTGAGTGAGTTTAGCAAGAATCACTTACTCAATATATATGTATTTTATTCAGTAATTTCCGACTCACTGACCACTCCAACTTGTCCCTTGTTTACAAATCTCCTAGCTGAACTGTGTTTGGAGCTGAGCTTGTTCTGTACCAAAGTTCCTTTCCCCTATTACAATGGTACATAAATCTGTTTTTAAGGCATTAATGACTATCTGAGTCTAGTTTTCCCTGACAGTGACAAGCCCTTGACATCTGTGGGTGGCCACATTAGGGAGTTGTGGAAATGACCACACATGCCACCTTCGAGAGATCTGCTCATTTTAATCAGAAGGTTCTCACTCCCTCCCTCCACCCCTCCACTCCTCAACCGTGTTCTGCCTGGCTCCTCATTCCCTTCCCCTGTGACCTGCTGAAGCAGGTATCTGGAATTGAGACCCCCAAATGAGCAACACAGTTGGCTCCTGACAGTAACGAAAGCCAACTGGACTGAAATTTATAAAACAGGAATGTGATGATGATGATCTGAATATACATATAAGGAGACTGTTTGTCTGGTTAAGCTGCCACTTCATCAATTTGATCTTAAATATATTCTCTCCTGAATGAAGCTATCTAGTGTCGACATACACAGTATGAGTCAGACACCCAAGAAGCTACTTGGAAAAATCTTCCTGTTTTAATTAAAATAGATCAAATCTATACAAGTCTCACAAAGGGAGATCCACTTCTAAATATCTGTTCTCTCCACCTATTTCCTATTAATTTGTCTCTTGGTGATACTTTATGGGGAAGTTATCTCCTGCTCTCAACTCTTAACCTTTCACTGATCACTTAAAAATATTTTTTCTGTTCTATTTACAGTCTCTAGATCTTTTCTTCCTTTGTAAATGTTCATTTATTGTCTAGCAATCTGTTCTTAGTTAAGGAATTCAGCTATCTTCTTTCTCTTGGAAATGATGAAATATAATTTTCCTTATGTTTTTCTAGTTCCTTTATTTTTATATTTCTAGCTATTTTTTCTGTATATATCAGTCACTGACACTTATGCCAATGTGTTCCTTACAGAGTCTGGTGATCAGCAGAAGTAAAGTAAAGTAAAGTAAAGGCTTCCCTAGTTGTAGAATGGGGTTAGAAATGGGGTTCACCCTGTCCACTACACTCACTTTCAGTTAACCCCCCATTTAAGCTCAGCGGTTGGCATCTGGGGTCCCAAGCTCAGGGACCAGATGGTTTTCACTGAGTAGGGCCACTTGTCCCACTGTGCAGGTGGAGGAGGGCGTGCGAGGGCCTAGTTCTTCCTTTGCCAGACTGCATTGATCGTGTGACTTTCCCTTCCACTTTGAATCCTACCTCTCAACTCAGGTGTCCTGGGAACCTCCAACTGCTGCTTTTGGTTTCCTACCCTCTGGCTGTTGAAACTTTACATATTAGCCACCTCCACTCTGCTAATTGAAATTCTGCTTTATCACTTGTTTCCCTCCCTAAATTTTATTGCTACTTTTCATCTATCATTGTTTCCTTTCATTTCTCTTTTCTTTTTTGGGAGATTGAGTAGAGAGGGATATACATATAAATTAAAATAACCCTTCCTGTTGGTGAGATGATAGGGGAAAGAAAAACTCTTAGTGGGCCTCCTGAGTTTATGTAGAGTGCCCATTATTCCCCGTTTTATCTTTGGGCAGTAGGTGAATGGTGGCATTAAGTGAAATTAGAAATTTCATAAGTGTTTTTTTAAAGTTATTGTTGCCATTCCCAAAGAACAGGAGATATTACATCAAGTTTTTTCAAACAAGTCTATAGAAGACTTGGTTAAAATTGGAGATACACAAATTTATTTATCAGAGTCATTAAGTATTGAAAACTAAATCCAATTCATATAGCACTGGAAGGAACATAAGATTAGAGGTTGTAAGTTCTCAAGTCAAGATTTACCTTTGCCTTCTTAGGCAAAATACATTTTCCTCTGGCTCTGTAAAAGGTTGGCCTTTAGATTACTTGACTCCTAAGGTTCCTTTTAGACTAAACAGTCTGGTATTCTTTTTTTTTTTTTAAGATTTTATTTATTTATGCATACAAGAATTGGGGTACAGGCCAGAGGCAGGGCGGGGGTGAGGATGGTGTGACAGTGAGAGTATTGACTAGAGACAGAGTGGGGAGCAGAACAGTCAGACTGACTGAAATACACTGCTGAGGGGAGCAGTGGGCAAGGCAGGAGAGGTCTGCTGCGCCATGTGGGTCCCCTCTCTGGCAGAGCATAGAACTCATGCTGCAGTGACTGAAGAAGCTCCACTGTGTGGCGCTCAATGCCTTGTGCCACCAGGGAGGCCCCTAAACAGTCTGATATTCTATTACACAATTTTAAATCCTTACTTGAATTCCCCACTCCTTCAAATACTGTTACCCAAAGTATGAAGTGCACATCACTAGGTCATGAAAATTATTTTCAATAACATAAGGATTAGCATGATTTATTCATTACTACTTTTATGTCTATCACTACAAATTTAATTTTTCAATAGGAGAAAAATAGAACTAGTACCAAGCAAGGGAAATTTCCTTGTACATGAATTTACTTACACTAAAAACTATGAATTTATTTACAGAGAACTGTGAAGTAAATAGAAGAACAGGGTATAAGGACATGATAAAAATTATACGATAGCATGCCAAGGGCTACATTTTATGAAAAAGGGCCTTCCACAACAGGTCTTTGCATACCTACTCATCCTACACTGAGCAGTAGACCACAAGACATGAGGATAGAGCCCAAAGGTTGCTGCTTGCTCACCCAGTCAAGGCAGAAACTTTTCATCCTCTGAAACAGTTTGGTTCACTGTAACTGGTCTATAAACGTGAACCAGGGACTGCATTTTATTTATCTTTGTATCTCTAGGACACTGAAGTGCTTGGCTAATAATGGATACTCAATCAATATTTGTTGAAAAAATGAAGCAATCAGTGTATCGCTAAATGGCATGGGCAAATGTTTCTTGCAATTGATTTCTTTTCAGCAGATATCACTAACTCCCTGTCAATGAACTCTCCTTACCTTATTATTTCCAGGATACAATTCCCCCCAAGAGTCCAGAGCAGGAAGAGCAAGTGCAACATGAGTGATCAAAAATAAACAAAAATATAGAAAGCGTTTGAGACTAGTCATTGATCCTTACGAATTTTAGGAAGGAAACATTTCAAACATCACCAAATTCTGAGATTTCAAGACCCTGGGACTCTGGAATCAATGACTCTTCAATAGAAATGGATGTTAGGGGCCTCCCTGATGGCGCAGTGGGTTAAGCAACCCACTATGAAGCAAACTGCAGCCACTGCAGCACGAGTTCGATCCCTGCTGCCAGCCAGGGAGGGGACCCACATGGCGCAGTGGACCTCTCCTGCTGTGCCCGCTGCTCCCCTCAGCAGTGTGCTTCGGTTGGTCTGCCTGTTCTGCTCCCTGCTCTCTGTGGTGAATCCTCTCACCCCCCATACCTCTGGCCTGTACCCCAGTGCTTGTATGCATAAATAAATAAATAAATCTTTAAAAAAAAAAAAGAAGAAATGGATGTTATCTTTCATTAGAGCAATTCATATTTGGGTATAGTCCGCACTATAAAAACCGAAGTCTACAGTAGTTTGAGTTTACAAAGCATTTTTACACACATCATTTAATTTTATCCTAACAATAATGTTGGTCTGATAGAAGGGGAAAGTGAGGTTAGAAGTTAGTTAAATGATTTTACAAATGTCACCCAGTAGCTGGTTAGAGCAGGAGCCAGCAAACTACCATGGAGTGTGGGGGGTGGGGATTAAGCAAAGGGGGTGCATTGGAGAGGGGAGTCCAGCCCATGTTTTATTCTTATAACTAAATTTTTATTGTAACACAGATTCAGGGATTAACTCTGTTTTACACAAGAAGGAGAAATGAGGGAAACAAGTGGCTATTACCCTACAATGTCACAGTTAGAAAGTGGTGATACCAGGATTCAACCCAGAGCCTTTGCTTTGACAGCTGTGCTACTGCAGTTTGCACATGCAAATCCTGACTCTAGCTCTGGGGTCTAGGGGAATGTTCTTCCACAATCTCTTGTAAGGGAATGCTTGCAGATGCTAATGACAGAGCTTGGCACATTGGAAACATGCAAAATGTTTTTATTAACATTCAAGCCTTTCCTTAAAAGATTTCTTTCCAATAGTTAAAATCACAGCAGAATGATGGGTCATGTGTTCTACTCATGCCGTCTTATTAAATTTTTGTAGCAACCAGTTATGGATCTTATTTTAGAAGGGGAAAAGTAGATATTCTGAAGGGTTAAGTAACATTCTCTGGTTTTGATACCTCTTTTTCAAAATTTCTTAATTGTATCTTTTAAAAAATATTTTTTAGAGATTCGTTTTATTTATTTATGCATGCAAGAAGCTGTTGTAGGCCAGAGATTGCAAGGGTTGGGGAGTGGAGGTGACAGTGTTACAGGGCAGGGAGAGGAGCATCTCAGAACCCTCAAACCTGCCCTCTTTGAATGGGTTTTACTTCCCCCTTTCCTGGGGATGACCCTGTTACAAGAGGATTCACCAGAGACAGAATGGGGAGCAAAACAGGCAGATTGACTGAAATACACTGCTGAGGTGAGCAGCAGGCAATAAGGGAGAGGTCTGCTGCAACGTGTGGGTTAGCTCCTGGCTGTGGATCTAGCTCATACTGCAGTGGCTGTGATAGCTTCACAATGCTGAGACTTAACCCTTGCTACCAGGGAGGCCTTGTATCCTTGTAAACTTCTTTGGAAACTTTCATTTATAGTCCTGTATGTGATTTAAGGGTAAAGGTTCACACCTCTTCATTTGCCATACCATACCCACCATACCACCACACCTACCACCTACCACCACAGTCCATGGGGTGCCCTACCCCCAAGACCCCTAGCTTTACAGTCTACCTTCTCTGTATGACCCCTTCCAGTTTCTTCATTGCCATTATGATACAGTGATAAAAGGATATGTCTTTCTTCCTGCCCCAACAGATAAGCACTCCTATTTCTTTTATTTATCCTCCTTGTTTAACAACCTTGCCTTGTTTAACAACCTTGTCTTCTTACATTCTGAAAAGAAAGAACATCCCTAAGAGGATAATATTGAACACCAGGTGTTCACAAAGCAAGCTGGCGCCAACAGAATAGCCCCAAAAATCTCCAGATGCCTACATCAGGAGGACTTGCTGACCTTTACCCATCTCCCCTTTTACTCCTTTGTATAACTACCCCTGCCCTCTGCCAAAGAGCAGGAAGATGGTGTTTCAGACAGGAGTCTGCTGTGCTCCTCAATTTGTCAACAAATTCAGCTACCTCCTTCTCAAGCTCTGTTCCCTTTTATTGACTGAGGGAAACCAAGACCTGTATTTGGTATCACTTAGATACACTCAGGGCTTGGAAAAGAACAATGAATGGACTCTCTTCTCCCTTCTCAAAGGGGTGTCAGGCACTCACTCAAATGCATCACAGCCTTAGTCTTGCCTGCTTTGTTTTCTTTAAGCAAAGCACTTCCTGGAATCTGACATAAGCTCTTCCTGCAACTCCCTTTATTGAAATCCTATTTGTCCTTTGAAGTCACATTCAAATAGCACTGAATCTTTAGAGACTTCTCCGATCACCATAGCAATAGTGCTTTTGTTTAGACCATACCTATGAGTTTCTATGACTTATGTTGATTTACAATATTATTTTAGTGCATACCTTCAAGTACCTCAGAAATTAGTAACTTTCAAGCTTTGTAGAAGAAGGTGGAACATATAAAAACATTAAATAAAATATATGAAGTCCTCCAATGGAATATACTGGAATGTTTCTTTTTAAAAATATCTTAAGTTATTATAGTGAATGCACTTATAAAGATATTCCCTCTGTACCATGTCTTGTCTTGTCTCATTAAATGGTAGGCACTCAACAAATATTTGCTCACTCTAGATCTCAAGTTATTTTTATAATGTTAATTTCAAATTTCCATGAGCTTAGTACAATTAATTTAAAAGCACCAAGATAAATAACATGCAGAGAATAGATAATTTATTCTAACACCTAATATTTATGTTCCTCATTTGAAAATGTCTACCTCTGATTGCTGTTATATTCTGTTTTAGTAGGTTAAATATATTTTGTTATTTTAAAAAGTAAAAAATGATTTTGGTAGATTTCAGCCCATCTTTGCAATACTTATAATTCGAGTGATCTATCATTCAAAGCAAGTCCTTTTTAAAAACTCTGGCATGGTAATCTATTTGTGTTCACACCTTATTGGCAATCTTTATACATTTCAACTTTGTTTTGTAGCTTCTGCCGTATTTTGAATTTGATTTGCCTAATATCATTCTTAATTGGAAATGGAGAATGCCAGAGCAGTAAAATGTCATCTACTTGAATTAACATCACAAGGGTGGGGAGGGGCATTTGGAAAGAGTCAGGTTGAATTAGTGAAAAACTGCACTAAAAAACATATTTTTTTCCTGTTACTATAGTTATTTTTCCCTTCATCTTTATTTATATACATTTGACATGAATTGTAGTGAAAACATTTTTAAATAAAGAAATACATGTTTTTCAAATACACCAGCAACTAACTGCTGCCAGAGCATTTTTCATAGAGACTTCAATAACAATTTTTAATTTAAATTTTGAGTTTTCATGAGAATCATTTAATCTATAAGTTATTTAAACTTTAGGTTTATTTTTAATAAACTTAAATGTGTTGAAAATATAAATTTGCTATGTAGTTTCTTCCCTTCGATAGATACATTTAATTCATGGTAAATTATTGTTGATTTTGAGCTCGTAGTGGTTTTTAAAAATTCATTCTTTATCTGTAATGTATTCCATACATTCATATCAAATGAATTTAATGAACATAGTTGTATCATTTAACCAAATTAGTTTGTAGTCAGGTTATACAGGTTTAATCTTAAAGAAGAACTTGTTAACCCTTGTAAATAAGAGACTCTTTCCCTTTGCCTCATTCCTCCTAGAGATTGTATAGCTGTCTTGAAGAATTAAGATTTGACTGACCAGATAGTCTCCATGTCAATCACACTCTGTCTTTCCTGCAGGAAATTTAGTTTTCAAGTCTTATTGTGCATAACATAGTCACATAGGACTAATTATTTTTAATATAATATTTTACTTTATAGAGAATACATATGATTTCCAAGGTCAATTTTAACTAGCTCTAATTCTTACCTGATTCTGTCTGGACCTTATCATTAGCCTTGCCCAAGGCCTTTTATGATTGGGTTTTATTTTACCTTTCAGTTCCATCAACAGCCATACTCAGTTATTCTGCACTTCTGAATTCTACTATATTGTACACGAAAGATTTGAAATGTTCTTATCCAATTGGGCTTGTTTTCTGAGACTCAACTGAAATCTTACCTCCTCTGAGAATTCCTCCTGAGCATACGCTTTACCAATTATTTGCACACACTTATAGGAAAGTACTTATCAAGTTGTATATTGATTATATGTTTAATTTTCTGTCTCCTACAATACACTATGGATTGGTAGTCATTTGCAAAGTATAAGCACTTACAATGTTTATTGATAAACTATAGAATTAATGGAGTTAAATGTTCATAATAATGAATGACTCTTAGTACCACATAAATCCCTCCCTCCCCATTGAGAAAATTTAGATCTATGCTTCCAAATATATCTCTGGCAGCTAAAATATACACTTCTTAATGTTTGTAAAATAACTGAAAAAATGAAATGCAAGAGGACGAACCTATTTTAGGAAGTTCATACTTAAAAAGTCAAGCCTCATGATATGAAGGACAGCTGCAAAAGTCCAGAGAGTACAAGAAGTATAGGTCCTACCTATGTTAGCGGGACCACATGTCCTGGTCTTGGGCAGCTGGTATTTGTTTCCACCAAGTAGCATCTTCTCTCTTCTCAAATGTATCCTGATATGGGTGAAAAATATTATTTGACATATAGTTCACATTAATCAATTTAAGGCTATAATGGGGCAAACTAAAAGTCATATCATGGAAACTAACAAACCCTAGGGAAGCAGCACCTGCAGATTTGCATTACATTAGAGACCTTAATATATTTTGGCACAAAACAGTCACAAGTAGTTCATAAAAGGAACTTACAAGTAATTCGGTCATAGATTCAATGTAAATCCTGAATTTCAGAGGATTTAGAAAATCCATGATGTTATCTTATTTTTACTGACTTGTATCTATTTTGCTAAGAGCTGAAGTTACAGGTGTTTTAGGATTAAGAATCTACACTGATCTTCATTTGCCCCTTCAGGGCATTTACACTACACTAGTACAGCACTTTACAGTGAATGCTCTTTACAGAGCATGCCAATCTACATTGTATTAATAAAAGTTTTACTTTTTCTAATCAAATTTTGTTGAATTACCATTCATACACAAAACTATAGAATTACAGGAGTACATCTTCACACTTTAATGTGTGTCTGCTTCACTCACAGCCTAGAAGAGTGCTGTCGTACCTCCGCATGGTCACAGAAAGTCTCACAAACCATGTCTGGAAACCACCATATTTTTCACAGTAAGGAATTTTTATTTTTTGAATTTTTAATATGAATATATGCTTTGCTTTTTAAAAAATATTTGGTCTCTCATCCTCAGTTCAGAGCCATAAAGGGGAAGTTGTTATTTATTACAAGTCTCTTTCTAACACAATTGGGTTTATGTTAATGAGGTGAGTTTTCAAAGCAAAAAGGATGGGGCCAAGTTTTATAAGAAACTAATAATCTAGTAAGTAAAATGTTTCTCCCAGTGAGCCTCTCAAAAGAATCAATCAAAACCAAGAGGTGGGGGTTGTTGGAATCTCCAGTCTATGGAATACCTGTAAAAAGCACAGGTGATAACCCAGGTTTTCTAACAGGGTTGGAAATGGGGTATGGGGTAGCATGGTAGGATGACCCCTTCCCCTCTGGGAGCTGACACTGTCTCCTGGCAAAAAGGATCAGAACTGAGTGGAACTGTGGGCCATCTGGCTGGTGTCTGGACATCTACACCCCACCACACACACCTACAAGGGCCAAAGGTGCAGCACCTTTTAATCCCTAACACACATCATATGTCACTTAAAGTTACAATTTCAAACATGCTCCCAACAAACCAGGCAACAGTATCTGTGTACTCGAATGAATTCATCTTCCTCTATTTTTAAAAAAAAGATTTCTTTTTATTTATTTATGCATACAAGAACTGGGGTACAGGCCAGAGGTGCAGGGGTCATAGGAGAGAGAGGATTCACCAGAAACAGAATGGGGAGCACAGGCAGATCCACTGAAATACACTGTTGAGTGGAACAGCAGGCGAGACAGGAGAGGTCTGCTGTACCATGTGGGTCAGCTCCCTGGTTGGGGATTGAACTCAGGCCTCAGTGGCTGATGATAGTTTGATAGGGCTGAGACTTTAACCCCTGCACCACAAGGGAGGACCTTATCCTCCTCTAAATAGGACACATGCCAAAATCTCACCCAGTGCCAGGTCCTGGATTTCTAGTGATACACCACAGGTGGCCACCGTCCCTATGGTATGTCTTGCTCTTGCGAGGGATGAAGTAGAAAGTATTCACTTGACTCAGCCCCACCTTCCATGGCCCTGAAACAGGGGAATCCCCAGGGAAAAGGGGGGTTCCAGCTTCCCTGCCCCACCCTAGGAAGGATAGCACTGGGCAAGGAGGTAAAGCTATAATGAATAGGGAAAAGGACTGAGAGGGTAAGCAGAAGAAATGGGGAGAGATGAAGAAGAGACTGGAGGAGGCAAATGGAGCAGAGAGACCTGAAGAAGCTGTGCTTGTTTCTTGACCTTGGATTTGTGCCAGGGACTTGGGAGACATGGAAGGAGACACTTGAAAGATGTGGGTGAGATACCTGTGGGGAGGCTGACGATGGCAGCCGTTATTTTAACTTTGATTTTGCTCTTTTCCTTCCAGAATTGCCCGGGCCCTTTGGCTTCTTCTCTATGGTTCCCACCAGAAGGTAGTTTTTATTTGTGGCAGGCTTTTGGGCCCCAGTGGCCCCACTTTGGTCTAACGCTCTTAGATGGGCATTTGCCCATGAGAGGATGGGTAACTTTGGATGTTTAACTGGAAAGTAATTTAATGCAATGAATTGTATTTAAGTTCCTCTCTATTGAAGGTCTTATCACTAGCGTATGTTTTGTATTTATGCAGTAGGTGGCAGAACCCCTTCCGAGCAGGCAGCTTTGGAGGTGCCAGGGTACCCCTTACCCTGTCTACTAACAGCTACCACCCAGAGGAGCTTTGTGGAGCATTTCCCTGGCAAGAACCTGACATTATATCTAAGGGATCTTAAGTGTTTGCCTAAATAGTTGGTCAGTGAGTGCCTAAAGAAAGAACTAGCAAAGCATGGTGGAACTGTGAGATTTATCTGCCTGAATTACCGGGCTTGCTGAGATATCACCACCACTTCTGAGTTACAGAAGGCCCCCCAGAGAGCACCACAACACAGTATATAAGGGTTTTTTTGATTTAATAGATCCTTTAAAAAGCAAACCAAGCTAAAAGTACTGTACTTGTTCTATTGATTGTGAAATATTCTTTTTTATTCAATATATGGAGTATGTTCATGGACTGCTCACCAAGCTGTCAGGGCTTGCCAACTAAAGCCCACATTGAAATGTTATAAAAAAGCACAGTTTATCGTAATCACAGATACTGTACATAACATAGCAATTTGCTTCTTGAAAGCTAATTACAAAAGTTGTTTGAAATAATCAGGACCACATTCAGAAGCTCGGGGATGAGAACAGCTGTATAAATACTCACTACCCAGTAATGGCAAGAGAGTAGGGAGGAAAAAAATAGGTTAGTTAAAAGTTCAAACAAAGAGTGAAAAAACAAAACAAAACAGAAATGAGTTCCCTTAGTGCTTTTTAGTGACTGTAATGAACATTCAAGGACATCAAGTTCCAGGTTTTTAGCATAATATTGAAAAACACTTTGACATGACAACAGATTCCATTAGAATTAGAAAGCTCAGAGTTATCTATTTAATTAATGGCATCTCCATTTCCTGGAACTCTTCCATACTCATAGTAAACTTTTGTAGCAGGTTGAACTGTGTTAATTTTCTCTAGAGAGAGGTGGGAAAATACACACCAAAAAAACAGATGGCACCTTAAACCCACCAATCTCACTCCATGGAATAAGTTGGCATCTATACTGCAATGTTTGTAACCTGTCCTATTGTTTTGCATGATCATTTGGAAGATGGGTGATTCTACCAGCCAGTGACATTTCATTGCAGGGACTGCCTAGGCGTACCCTAGAAAAGCCTGTTTCTTGACTCAGTGAACATCTGTTCTCCCAGAATATAATTTAGTCACTTTATCTTACAAAGAGATAAGGCCCAGTGGCACTGCCCAAAAGGAGTAATTACAATTTCACAAGTTAGTGGCGCCCTGGCCATCCAGGACATGTGCCTTCCAGAGGTGCGGGCCCCCAGAACAGCACCACAGCAGCGTGCGTGCATCCTTCCCCACCCACCAGAGGGCTAGTCTCAGACTTCAAATACAGAACAAGTCTCATTTGCTTTATAGCCATCTTTGGCCAATGATACAGCCAGTCCCACACTTAAAAATAAGTGTTCCTATTGTTCAAGGAAATTTATTTTTTCCAAAAGAGAACACTATTCGGGCAACAGAAAAATAAGGTTATTTGTTGAGTTAAAAGAGCCCAGTGGAGATATAAATATATATGCACACTGCATAGATAATCTCTACTGAGCCTCCCTTCTTTAAACTTCTCGACGGTCTCTCTGCACTCATAATAAATCCTGGCTGAGTCTAATTAAATTGGGGTTCAGGACCACTAGTATTTTATCTTTTACTGAACTTTTAACAGCCGCTTCATTATTCATCAGAGTGGGTGGAATACACATATAAATAGCAGAGAATAATGCAATATTTATTATCTTCTTTCCGGTAGAATATTTTCACACAGTTAGCAGGGCTTGTTTTTTTTTTTTAATCCCCAAATTAGAGTTTTCTCAGTACTTAGCCCAATATTAAACAAATAGGACATTATGAGCATTTGTTGGTGGAAAAAAATTAAATAAAATATTTGAATTATTTGAATATACATTGTAAATAAAACATAGCACTTGGGTCTACACTTTTTAAAATATCTGTAGGACTATATATAGACTTATTATGGCACAAGAATTAAATATATACCTTGTTAAAAAGGGCAAAGCTTAAACATATCAAATGATTAAAATAGCATCACAAATCTTTAATTTACTAGCAATGTTAAGCACATATGTGGCATATTTTATATTCTTGATTCTTCTTTACTTCTCTATAACTTTTACTAGCGTTGGCTATCTTTTCATACAGCTGTATGCTTACCTGAAAATGATCACATTTGCTTGGAAGAATTTGTGTCAGTGGCTCTCCCTCCAGTAGAGGGGTGTCGTTTCCAGAGGTAGTGTTTCTTCCTGTCTCCATATAGCCTGGCATCAGGTTAGAAAAATGTATTGAATTGTGATTTGAGAATGAACAAACACATTAATGAGTGGAGTGCCTGTTTCCTGAAATGCATTCCTCTCTTGGTTTCTGTGAATATGCAGTTTCATTCAATTCATAAATACAGTATAGTATGCCTTCTATAGGCCAAGGACTGGTCAGTAAAACAAATACCAAAGAGAAGAAAGAAATGCAAATAGTAACAAGTCACTAATAGTATAAATGCTACAACAGTGGAAATCTGAAATGAAAGTTCACACCAGGAATTCACAAATCTACTCTGGGGATTTGGAAAATGCATTCCTAAAAGAATGAGATATTAACTGACACTTGAAGACTACGGAAGTTAGTCAAGTGAAATGTGGGAAGGAGATGGAGGCAGAATAAAATTGTTAAAGAAATCAGAAAGTTGGAAGGACTCAACTTCATCTATCTAGTTTTTCAATGGTTCTTTGTTATTCTGTTCTAGCTGCCAAATGTGGTCCTTTGAAAAAACTAATTGATATTCAGCACTTTAATTATCACCTGCAGACCTATAACTATCAAATACACAATCTCAGTTTCACTTTCTATGCATTATGCTCATAGCTATGAGAGAGACAAAAGATGTAGAAAATCTGTCTGTAGAAATTATGACACTTTGCTCAGGGTGGGGGAGGGAAACTCAGACAGAGGAAAACTGATATAAAGACAGATAGATGAGACACAATAGATAAATGATAAAAATATACAGTGAAAAACAAAGATGGAGTGAAATAGAGAGTTGAAAAATGCTGTCAATGAAAATGGTAATGTTTAACCTCTCTGTAAGACACTATAAAATATGTTCACTATAATTTCTCCCATGTCTAATGCAGTATGTTACTTTTAGTGGTCATTTAACATATTCCTGAACACTAATTCCATGGAAGAGAACATATTATTTA
The DNA here is from genome assembly GCA_019455555.1 of Galemys pyrenaicus. Taxonomy (NCBI): domain Eukaryota; kingdom Metazoa; phylum Chordata; class Mammalia; order Eulipotyphla; family Talpidae; genus Galemys; species Galemys pyrenaicus. Next base: position 3,874,950 of record JAGFMF010011959.1, on the reverse strand, counting down.
AAGCTTGGTGACATGATTTTATTATGAATGCAGCCAGATTTGACATTTAAAGGTTCTAGATCTAACTCTCCTTAAATGTAAAATGTAATGGCAAATGTAAAAACTGAGAGGATGGGATTTGTATATTGCTGGGGAATAACTTCCCCAACTATGCTTCCAGAAGTAAAAGTCAACTAATCTATGTTAAAATAATGCCTCACAGTCAAATGATAGAATAGGCATTGTTAAGAAATGCTAACATTTCAAAACAATATGGTACTAGCACAAAAGCAAACACATAGATCAATGGAACAGAATAAGCACAGAAATAAATCCATACACATATGACCAAATTTATGACAAAAGAGCCAAGAATATACTATGAGGACAAGATAGTCCCTCCTGTAGGTCTGCTAACCCTAAGTGGCCTGTTCTGCCACCATTTTTGTTGCCTGCAGTTCTGCATTCCTACACAAGGTCAGAACTGCCCGGTCCATCAGTATGGGAGCCCAACCCTACAAGGTGACTTTCAAATCAAACAGGAGCAGAAAGCGTCATCACCCTTGGAAGGGCGTGCATCACAAGGTATGACTGGGAATACCCAGTGAGCTGTTGCCTGATGTATTGCAAGGGACCCCAGAAGCTGGTCAGTGGAACACCTTGTGATAAGGTTGGAACCACGGCCGTGTGTCTGGGGTACAGTTTTGATTACAACACTTGGTTATCAGGCAGATGAGAATTATCTGTCAGCAGACTCTTGTCCCCCTGAAGCCCTAGATGACATAAACCCATTTTTTAGTTTCACCTATCTTCTTCTCTTTGTCCTTCTACCCCATGTATCTGATGCTATATGATTATTCTATTAATAAAAAGGCCAGGAGATTGCTCATTCAGCAGCATCCTGCATTGTTCAGCCCGCTCCACAATTCCCATTTATCAGTGTGGTGTTGCCAACACAACACCCTCCTATAAATAGTGTTGGGAAAACGGTATAGCCACATGCAATTGAACTGGATCTCTTATTACATAATATATACTAGTAAAGTCTAATTTGATTAAAGACTTAAATTTAAGATCAGAGACCATTGAACTCTTGGAGGAAACACAGGGGTAATTCATTGGCATGGGCCTTGGTGATGGTATGTTGGATTTGACCCTAAAGCTTAAAAATAAAAACAAAAGTGATCAAGTGGGATTACTTCAAACTAAGCTTCTACACAGTAGAGGGAATGAGATGAAAAGCAGAATGAACAGTGAATGAGGGAAAATATTTGAAAATAATATATCTGATAAAGGGTTAACATGCAAAATCCATTAAAAACTCATACAACCAAAAGTAGGAAGAAAAATTCGATTTAAAAATAGGCAGAGAAGAGAGACGACTGGAGAAGAAAGGAAGCAGGATGGTGAGCAAGGAGACCTGGAGGAGGCACATGGTGCAGAGAGACATGTGAAGAAGCTGCACTTGCTTCTTGGTCCTGGACTCACTGAAACATATGCAGATGGCTCAAATCAGATACACTAAATGAAATTGTTAATGTTCATTTTCTGTGAGACTGGGATCCTTGGCCAGCTCTTAACTAGCTTAGAGTTTCCATTGTACAGTGTTTAAATGAAAGCACTGCTCACGTGGAGAGAAGAAAAATGGCACATGATGAGACATGATTGCAAATAAAGAAGAAGCAGGCAAATATTTAAAGACAAGTGACTCAAGAAGACTGAATTGAATCTGAGTCAACAAGAAGTTGATTTGGATCCATGTGAAGAGGGATGGAAATAAAGGAGGTAATGGGCACTTGGGAAAGGGAAAGCAGGACAATTTCAGTTATTTCTCCTTCTTACTTTAAGCCTATGAGTGTCTTTTAATTAATCTAGATGTCATTAAAAACACACTGTCTGAAAAGGAATGTAGTTTATGTATGTTTGTATAATTTTATTTATATCATTCAAGTCTAAAAAAAACAACTCATCTGCTTTAAGGAAAATCTCAAGCTAACACTGCTCAGATTAAGTGTGAGTTTTGTCCATTTTCAATGTCAAGTTCCTTCAAATATATAAAATATCTTTCAACACCTGAAAAAAAAATTTGGCCAAAGATGTGAACAGTTTTCCAAAGAGTACGTACAGATGACCAACAGGTACATTAAAAGATGCTCCATGTCACTAATTATCAAGGAACTACAAAAACCACAATAAGATGTCACCTCCTACCTGTTAGGATAGCCATCATCAAAAAAGACAAGAAATAGAGCCTCCTTGGTAGCCTAGGAGTTAAGTCTCAGCACTTTCACCCCCAAGGCCTGAGTTCCATCCCTGGCCAGGGAGCTGACCCATATGGCACAGCAGACCTCTCCTGTCTTGCCTGCTGCTCCCCTCAGCAGTGTATTTCAGTCAATCTGTCTCTTCTGCTCCCCACTCTGTGTCTGGTGTATCCTCTTACCCTCCCCACCCCTAACCCCCATACCTCAGGCCTATATCCTAGTTCTTCTATGAAAAACAAAACAAAACAAAACAAAAACCCAAATCTCTAAAGTTAAAGGAAGTATAGAAACCAAATTCAGAAAAGGCAACTTCCCCAAGCATCTTAGGGACAGTTAGGCCAAAACCCAAGGTAAGTGGACCCCTGCCACCTAGTTTCCTTTTACCTGTTAGCATCATTCTCAATGTGCAGACCTCTGGTAAACAGTAGCTCCCAAGAGTTAACTTTCAGGTCCAGTTTCCAAATGGAGAGTTATTTTGACTCTAGATGTCAAAGTCCAAAACCCCTGGGAAAGGAATCACTGGCCCATCTTGGGTCAGGTACACATGCTGCACCAGTTGATTATGATGAAAGGCAGTTCATACAAGATAAGAACAAGTCAGCGCCTTTGCTACCAAAATAGCTTGGTGGAGTTAACAAGTAGCAATTGGGAGGTGGATAAGCTGGAAAGATATAGAGGTCTAAGGACATTTCCAAATTTTATTTTTTCCAAAATGGATTAAGGGCCTTCCTGGTGGCCAAGGGGTTAAATCTCAGCTCTATGATCCCTATGACCTCAGTTCAATCCCCAGTCAAGGAGCTGACCTACAAATATGGCACAGCAAACCTCTCCTGTCTCGCCCGCTGATCCCCATAGCAGTCTATTTCCGTAGATCTGTCTGTACTGCTCCCCACTGTGTCCCTGGTGAATCCTCTCATCCCTCACACCTCTGGCCTACACCCTAGTTCTTTTAGCAAAAATAAATAAATAAATGAATATTTGTTTAAAACCCAAAATGGATTAAGACATGCCTGTAAAAACTTATTTTAAAATTCAATATAATTTAATTAAAATTTATCATCCCTCCAGTGGTAATGTTGAATCCCTGAAGGGGCTTAGAAAGAATGGCTAATCTAGTGCCTTGCACATAGTAGACATTCATTTAAATAACTAAGTCTTAAATTAAGTTGGGTTAAAGAGCCATCTGCATAAGAGGCTGTGTACAATGGATTTGGCAGACATAATTCTGAATTCTTGGACTTTCTTCTCTAAAAAGGATAAGATTAATATAAAATAATGAACACAACAGGATAAAACAGCACAGTGGAGAAGGGGGAGAGCTTCAGAAAGGGGGCTTACTTTGGAATTTGCATCATATGCTTTCTATTTGGATGTTTTGGTCAAATTTCTTAAATTTTTGAGCATTAATTTTATTATCTTTGAAATTAAAAATGTCTATGGCTCAGGCACGTTCAAGGTCAGGGAAAGCTCTTTGCTAGTGGGAAGCTGCCATGCAGACTTGCATGATATTAGCATTTGTGCAGCCCATGTAATGAGCAACAGCACCTCTACGTTCCCCAACACCCCTATCACAAGGCTCCTTTTTTGAGAGCTATTTCAAAAGCTTAGAAACAGTCATTAAAACAAATGTTTGTGTTCTTTTTTAAATAATTCAAATAGGCTACTAGGTCAGAGTACTTAAAAGCAAATCTCAAACAAAAGAAAACAAAGCAGTGCTTTTCCAGATTAAAAGGCACCCTCTGACTCAAGGATGTGTCCTCCCGCTAATTGAGAAAGTATTTTCTTTCTCAGTAGAAAATGAGACAGTATGTCTTAGTCTGTTGGAGCTGCCAGAACAGAATACCATAGACCTGGGTGCTGAGAAATCCAAGATCAAAATGCAGGCGGATTTGGTGTTGTTGGGAGCTCCCTTCCTGGGTTGAGATGGCCATTATCCATCATCCTCACCTTCTTGCTGTATCATCACATGGGGGTTGGGAGGGGAGGAGGGAAGCAGAAAAAGAGAGAGAGACAGAGAGAGAGAGTGTCTGGGCCTCTCTCCCTCTGGTTTCTCATCTTCAAAGGATATTTGATTTAGACTATACCCTTATGATCGCGTATGATCCTAAATAACATTCTTGCTCCAAATAAAGTCACATTGGGAGTTATATTTTATCAGGAATTTTGGGAGGATTCAGTCCATAGCTACTATGTAATCTGAAAGAGTTTTAATTAAATGCACTAACTTCAAGGACAACTTGATAAAAATTTAGAGAATTGGGAGGTCCATAAATCACATTGCCAAGAATATTGTAAAGAAGCTCAGACTGGAGGGTTCCAGCCTAACTTTCCTCCAATAGCTCTGGAGGTCACTTCCCCTGGAAATAGTCACAAAAGGTAGGCTTCTGGTCTACCTGGAAGGAGCCTTCTCAGAAGCACTCAGGCTGGACTCACACTGGGCATGGTATTGGGTGAAGGGAAGAAGAAGTCACAAGAAAAGACTCCTCTGTATAGGAACAGGGAATGCTGACTCCAAAGGAAAAGGTTGGAGACTCAAACAGAAGGATTGAAAGAACCACTTGGGAAATGAGACATAGTCCTGAGGATGGGGGGAGGTAGGCATTTGGGTTGGAAGATGAAGATTTATATTTTTACCTGTCTTTACTTTAGAATTCCAAGGGGAAGACCAATTTAGCTTTTTCTTTCCTATAGTAATTCTTTTTTAAGATTGCCTTAATTCTTTAGTTATATACTCAAGGCTGATACTCCACCAGTAGACAAAGGTTAAGGTCATATTCAATATTAAAATGCTTAAATTCTTCCTTTTATTAAGCTTCCTTAAGATCCCTTAAATGATCCTTTATCTAACATCTCAGCCACTCTTTTTTTTTTTTTTTAAGATTTATATATATATGCATACAAGAGCTGGGGTACAGGCCAGAGTCCAGGGAGGCAAGAGGATTCACCAGAGACAGAGTGGGGAGCAGAATAGGCAGACTGACTGAAATGCACTACTGAGGGAAGCAGCGGGCGAGGCAGGAGAGGTCTGCTACACCATCTGGGTCCCCTCCCTGGCGGGGCAGGGGTCGAACTCATGCTACAGTTGGCTTAGTGCATTGCTCAACCCACTGTGCCACCAGGGAGGCCCCCTCTAACATCTCAGCCACTCTTGACTCATCTCTAGAACCCCACCTCCTCAGGATCCAGCATGTAAGTGGTTAACTTTTAGCCCATCAAGGAACTTTCAGGATCCTCCTAGCAATAAATAAATACCCTCTCTATTGCTTGTGGTTTCATGCTGGTGCTGTGCTAATTACCTTAAATATTCTCCATCTTGTACCTGCACACACCAATGTACTAATCTTGGGGATTTTGAAGGGACAGAAAGACAAGAGGAAAGAGAGCTTTTGCGCCCTCATCTATTCAAGTTTCACTAAATAGTTACTACCTTATCTAACAGGCTGCTCTATCCGTTACTTTAGAGGTTAAGTCTCAATGAATGCAGGAACGGGAAGAAAGACCTGTAATACTGGCCACTGACACAGAGGGCACAGTGGAGGAGGCAGCCCTTCTGCTTACCCTTGTATTAGAGGGTGGAGTGAAGTCTGTTCCTGTGTTCTATCGGAGAGCACTGGATAGAGACATTGGCACCCAAATATCTATGTGGAATGTTTGTCCTTGGGAGTCAACAGTGAGTTAAAGGTGGGGTGAATGCACTTCAGTCTATTTATACCTCCAAATTTTATCAGACCAAGGAATGCTGCTGAGGTTCTGATAGCCTTCATCCATAGGAAGCAAAATAGAGAAATTGACCTTGAGTTCTCAGTCTATATTAAGGGTGATGAGGACAGTATCCTAAATATATCTGTTTTCAATAATTTATTATAAAGACTTGATGGGTGTAAGTGAACTGACAGAACTGTGGTGACCAGGGCTATTTCACTGCTTTTAATTACTAAAAATTACTTTTTAAATTATTTTACTGTGTTCTCTTTATCAGAAAGAAGTATACATATCTAAAAATCAAATAATTGTAGAAAATGGAGGAAGCTAGAATTCACTCATTCAAACTTTCTAATTCTAGAGATGGAGAAGTCAAAGTGCTTTAAGAGCCACATTTTCCATAATTAGATACAGTTTCTACAATTGGCTTTATGCTGAGAGCAACAAACATGGTTATTTCTGCGACTGTTTAGGTTAAAAGTAATAAACTATATAAGCAATGTCATCCCATTGTATAACATCTAGGGTAGCAGCCATAGCAGCCCATGAAAAAGGCTGATTTAAACTGATTAATCCAACACCTATTATGTGCTGGACACTAGTAGGCAACAGATGCACTTGGGAAGTCAAGGGCAGAGTGGCAGCTGTGTGAACAAGGTGGCAAGTCACAAGCTATCTTGGTTGGGGCTAGCACCCCACTTCTGTGTTTAATGGTGTGTGCTCCATCAGGCGTCCTGGCTAAAGTAGGACACCACCTCCTGCCCTTAGCATCGTGGTTGCCATCCTTGGCCGCCATCTTTGCCTTAGTATTTTCTTCTCCCCTGGACTGAATCATTCATTTCCCAAGGATTGGGGAATAGATTGCTGAGGAAAACAGATGAGTTTTCTGAACTCATGGCATTTACATGAAGAGTCATCAGGGGAAGTGTTAGAGCAGAAAAAGGACAGTAAATAGATAGTTAAATAAACAATTATTTAATTACAGTTCTAGTTATTTTATAAAGTATAGGGTGAAATAAAGATTTTGCTAGTCTTAGAGTAGGTTGAAAAGTTGAATGTGTTATAATCGAACTTCCAAAAGGAGAATAATAATGAGCATTTACCAGTTGACACTTAACATAAATAATCTTGATTCTTCAAGACAGTTCTGAAAAGGAACTGTTTCTCAACTTAGAGATAAGTAAAGACAGACTCAAAGTGTCTAAATAACCTTTTAAAACTCTAGGTTATAATTCCAGGATAGAACTTGAACACAGGCCTCTTACGGTCCGTGGGCAGACACAGGCAGTGAGAGGAAAATTTGGAATTTTTTTCTATCCACTTTAGCTGTAAGCTTGTTTTAGTTTTGAAATTTTAAAATTAGGTTCATTAAGCTGAATACATATGTGCTAATTAACCAGCTTTAAGTCAGAATAATGCTGCCTTCTTTGGTTTTGAATGTCCAGATAACTCGATGGGGTGAATACGATGCAGGCGGTGCCATTATGGAAAAGAACTGGCAATTCTTTGTGTCTTTTTACTACCAATAAAGCACTTTTTATGTCTCATCAAAACCCAGAATTTCATGTACTGTATTTTATAAAAAAACAAAAGCCAGTACTTCCACGGAATGCAACTGTTTTCTCCCTTTCAAGCACACCCACATCCATAACAGGAGCCTCACTGCAGCCTGTTTTCTCAAAAGTCTTAGTTGGTCCCAGCATTTCTAATTTCAAGAGAAAGTTAAAACCACTAATTGTTGCATAAACCCCCTAATATGCAGTCACATAGAACACAGGGTATAATTTTATAATTAATAATATAACAACATTTGCTAACCCACAGCCATGAAGCCATAGACAGGAGCTATTGTTTCCAAAGTAAAAGGAATGAATTCAGTGCTAAAAGTCTGGATATTAACTCAGAGCTTATAGCCATGGCTTTACTTTCTTCTTCTTTTTTTTTTTATTGTGGTACAGTGTATATAACATTCACCATTTTAGTCAAGTTTAAGTAGGTCGTCAGTGGCTTTAAGTAATCCACATCTATACAGCCACCACCACCATTTCTAGGGCTTTGTTCATAATCCCAAACTGAACCTCTGTTCCTATTAAAACATGACATCTCTTCCCCCTTCTAAATTCCTGGAAGCCACCTTTCTACTTTCTGGGTCTACGAATTTCACTACTCTAGGTATTTCCTGTGTAATCAACAGTAGTTTTTCTTTTTCTGTCTGGCACAAAAAAATATAAAATAGCCCACTATGGTTTTTTATGTTTATTACAGGTGTAAGGATAATACATGTGTCCCTGAAGGGGATTGAAGTTTGGTTTGGCTTTAGAGCAGGGAGGGTGATGCTTCAGAAAATTAAATGGTCAGCTAGCCCAGGACTCTAGGTCTCATTTGCCAGAGCTGACAAAGGCTGAGGAGAGCCAAGAAATGCACAGAGGGGAGAAGGCAGCCCCTCACTGCAGCCTGTGGCGGGATGATGAAGCAAGAAATGCCTTGGAGGGGGTAGCAGAGTTGGGGATAGAGGGTGAAGGGTGAGGGGCTGTGGGGAGAAAGAAGACCCCACCCAAATTTGGTTTGGGCTGAGGAAACTACAACCCCAAGCACAGTAGAGGAGAGAGTGACTTAGAAACTCCTGCCCCAGACGACAAACCAATACCCCATGAGAGCCTGCACAGCACCCCCAGAAAAGACATGGTGAGCAGCCCCACACTCCTTTTAAGTCAGGAGCCCCTGCCTTTCCTCATACTTGTTCTTCCCTGGACTCTGACCGCCAGGTTTCTTCTTGGATGCACTGTCTCTTACATAACTTTGCTTTGCTTTGCCTGTACATGGCTCTGAATTCTTTCTGGCTGTCGTCAAGGACCGAGGAACCCTCAAACCCAGAAGCAGTTGGGTCTCTCATTGCACGAGAGCCAGTATGTTGGTTTGGTGGAAGGAAGGGTAACAGTTTGGATGAGGTGCCAGTGAGTGGAGAACAGGGCAGGCAAAAGGCCCCAAACAAGCCTCCTCTCGCACAACCCCTGTTGCTCCAATACTGGCTCTCCTGCCTGTGAGAGGCCAGGCCTTTGCTGGCAGCTACTCAGTATGCTGGGTTAAATAAATGCACATTGTCAAGCTGTTTCTGTTTTCCTTTACTTTTTAAATATGGCTCTAAGAGAAGGTAGAACGACATCTGTGACCACATTATGTTCTGACTGAAAGGTGCTGACAGAACCTGAGAATTTTCTATGGGGATTTTTTTCCCACTGAGCTACCCATGCCAACAGTCAGTGAAGTTAGGGTGACAGGAAGGCTGATTCATATTTGGAATGTCAGGAAGCCCTTTGTGAAGAAGGCACCCCTCACACACATCCCTTATTTATAATGGACAACAAACAGGAGCATGTAAGCCATCCTGGCCTCTCTTCCTTTGGATCTGTGTTCACAGGAACTCACTTAATTTATCAGAAAATATTTAAGTCCCTGCTAGGCATTTGTTTAAAAAGTCCCAAGGGAAAAAGAGCACTAGGTGAACCTTCGAACTCAACCACTGTGGTTGATTATTCTCAGAAAAATGTTAGTTCTTCAAAGAGCCCAAGGAAACACTTTGTCCCCCTGTTCCAATCAACACCATTGTCATGCCAGGACCCCCGCTGTGACCCCTCAACCCTCTCAGACTCTCTGCAGCCTGAAGAACACAGGTCCAAGGGCAAACAAGGTCAGGCCTGGAAGCTGCAGCAGTGAAAGCAACTGTGAGTCCTAATTCCTAAGGGAGGCGGAATATTACACAGACTTTTTCTACTTCAGCTATTTTAATACAGTATCTTATTACAATGAAGTGTTAGGGTTTTGCCTCACAAACCTCTTTCTCTGAATGTCCTTCTTTTCATCCTTGCACATTCAACACCAAAAGAGTCCTTTCCAAGACCAGTGACCATGTCTGCTTTTTCTCTTAACCTGAACAATAAGCTATGAAGGGTTTCATAGGGATTTTAGGTATTTTTTATTGTAATACAAGGTTTTTTCTTTACAGACCTATGCAGATTGTAGGGCCATGGTCAGGAATACAAGGCTCGAGAGTGTGGGTGCCGAATCTTCCCATTTAGGCTGGCTTGAGTAATGCGAGTTCCCTCATGGACAAATGGAGGGGATATAGATCTAACTTGATTCTAGTTAAAGAAAACTCTATTTTGAAAATGTCAGTGCAAAGTGGGGAAAAGGAGCGGGGTTAATGGGAGGGAAGGCAAGGAGAAAGCAGAGAGGCAGGCAGCAGGTGAGCAGGAAGCAGAAATGGAAGGAGAAAAAGGAAAGGGGCTAGAAGTCTGGAAAGGTGAAGTCAGACCTAAGAGAGAAAGGAGATAGATGGAGAAGCAGCTGGAATGCAGAGAAAAGGAAAGGAAAGAGGAAGAGGAATTTAAAAGGCAGAGAAAAAAAAAAGAAAGAATCAGAGAGAGAAATAGTGAAGGGGGCCAAGAGGGAATTGCTAACCATGCACGGGAGAATTGGGGTTTCCACATTTTGTGCTGGTTTCCCAAAGCAAAAAAATCTCATCTAAAAGGCCTCACAAAAGTGACCTACTAACAGTATTTTAGAGACATTTGTTATTTCAGGGCCGCTACTAATATAATGCACAGCTTTTCAGTTATAAAGTGGCTACTGCACCTTCCTCTCTTCAGATATGCAATAGCTAGGATTGCCGCCCATCACTTGGAGTGTTAATAATGTCCCATTTTTGTTCCTTTTTTGCTTTGATTACAAAAACCTCAAGATGCTACCCTTCTGTCCTCTCCCGGGGGGGGGGGGGGGGAAACTGGCAAGAAGTGCTACATCAGTTATGTCTGTGATGAGCTTTTCTCTGCTTTAAAGAGCCCCATCACTTGTCTAACTCCCCGGTGAGGAAAAACTCTTGTCCTGGGTTGTGGCTGTGGCCTCTGTTGAAGTCAGCATCAATCTGACTGTAAAGGGGCAGTTGGTAGGGGGGTAGGGAGGATGTGAGGTGGTGGTGATGGTGGCTGGTGGCGCTCCCCCTCTGCACCAGTTGCTTGGTGAGATTGCCACACTCCGTATCCTGCTGATTAGCAGGTTTTCTCTGCTAAGCATGTACCTGGGGCCTGCCACGGGATCCTCCAGCAAAATGTGCACGCCATTTTGAAACCCTCCAATATACTGCATAGAGGCAGACACGCGGCTCCACTGGTCAAGTACCTATAACACTTCTTCACACTCTGGGGCTCCATTCAAGGACCACTGGTTGCCTTTCTATTTTCATCTTCCCTTCCTTCAGTGGGATAAACTAAACTCCAATATTCCATCATACATATTTCTCTCTCAACAGAACTCTGACAGCGAATCAGTCAGTGTTTGATTTCTTAAGAAGTCTTCCTTCATACTCTAATAATACTGAACAGTCTACTTACCTCCTCACTGGTCAAGAGGGCTTGGTAATTAGGAGCAAAAATGCACTGAGTCTCTCCTGAGAAGGAAATAACCTCTCTTGCATTCCAGATGAATCTGAAGCAGTGGAAATAAAAAAAAAATTAATGGGCTACCCTTCTATCATTTTTGTTAAAGGTCCAAAATATTTCATGTAAATTGTGTTATTCAATGCTATAAACTCTACAAAGGAATCCAATTTTTTTTTTTTTTTCATGAAAGGACTGGGGTTCGGAGAGTTTAAATAGTTTATTGAACGCTCAAACTCGACAAGAGTCGAGTCTGGGTTCAAGTTCAGATAGACCTCTGAGCTTATGTCAGTTACACAACCTTGTATAAGGAGATGCACAGATGCAGGTAAAGCCAGATGAGCAGCACTTGTTAGGAAGCCAAACTGCCAAAGAGCAATGTTAAAAAATACAGACTTAGGGCTTATAAGGGATATAAGGGAGAAGTTTAGTTAAGCTTTGATACAAATTTATAAAGGACCAAATCCATCTCTTCTTAATAAATTAGAAATCTCTGAGAAATTTCATGTTCTAAAATAAATGTTGACTCTTATTTGTAGAAAAAAATGACAGATAAAAGCCCAAATGTATAAAAAAAGAAAAGGGCCAGCAAGAATGTGAAATGAACATTGAAACAATAAATCAAATATTCAGTAAAACTTGGAAAAATAAGTAGAGTTGAGAATAAACAAGAGGAAATAAAGTAAAAAATAGATTTTGTGTCATTGGGTCCATGGACATAAATTTGAAAGTTGGAGGTGACTAAGTATAGAGGCAAACAGATGAGCCTATCAGAATAGGACTTTGCCATTAAAATGGATGACACCTTGCTTCCTGTGAGAACTTGAGGTGATGATGCTCAGTGGATCAAGTCAGAAAGTGAAGAACAATTCCCTGGTGGTTTCACACCCGGGTGGAATATAAATAACCAAGCAAACAAACTGGCAAAACACAAGAAAAAGAACTCTTAGATTCTTTGAAAAATGGTTATGACCAGACAGGAAAGGGAAAGGGCCGAATTGGATAGAGGGGTCTCTTTGATAGTTTGATGTCACCAGAACTTTGGTTTTGGTTGAGTGAAGCAGATACACATGCAAATGCCATGTAAACCCCATTACATAGTTATGTAAATGAATGGCTTACCAACAAAAGTTGATGGTCAAGAAATGAGTTTTAACATTCATGAAATTATTTTTGTTTCCTATAAGAAGAAAAGATGTTCTGGGTTTTCTTGTTTTTGTTTTTAACTCCTGGCAGTTATTTATTAGTGATGTCTAACAAACACTGAAATAGAATAACACATAGGGCCTCCTTGGTGACCTAGGGATTAAGTCTATCACTGCTATGGCCTAAGTTCAATCCCTGGCCAGGGAGGTGACCCACATGGCACAGCAGACCTCTCCTGTCTTGCTTACTGCTCCCCTCAGCACTGTATTTCAGTCGATCCACCTGTTCTGATCCCTACTCTATCTCTGGTGAATCCTCTCCACCCCCTGCACCTCTGGCCTATACCCCAGTTCAATGTAAAATATAATTTAAAAAATGACCCTTAATACAAGTGATAAACAATTGCTGACTGCACAAACAAACAACACCTGCATATAAAGTTTCCTTGCCAACCTACTCCCCCCTTGCCCTGAGCCGGCCATTCCTACAAATTACTAACACAATACTACATATAATTTTTCTAGAAATAAGACACACGAAATGCATTTACCTACAGAAGATGCTGTACTAGATAGCACTGGGCAGGCTCCTTCCTCTGGTAAAGTTCAAGTGAAGGATTTGAATGATTCATGGAGGCACGTGGATTTAAAGGCCAGGCCGACCAAAGAACAGACATCAAGAAAACATTTGAAATCAAACCCGACACTTACACAACAGGAGAGAACACACAGGATACTGGTAGGGTTGCCTGGGGTCGGGGTGAGGGTGAGTGGGGAGGAAAGAGGGGACTTGTACTAATAAGGTGGGCAGTTGCTGTGTTACATGAGGAATATTAAAAGGGCACTCTGGTAATCTTCCGATAACATTTTCTGTTAAAGTATTGGAGAGTTCTGTAAATGTATTTGCGGTTTTTTTTTTTTTTTTGCTCTGGAAAACTTATTAAACTATCATTAGTAACTAACACATTTAACTCCAAATAATTTATCAAATTGGCTAGTTTGTCAAAATGTCGATGCCTGCTTATGTCCTTTGGTCAAGGTTGGGTGTGAGCGAGAAGCTGGGGGCAGGGAGACAGCATGATGCTGCAAAAGCACAAGAACAATTTCTTTGCAGGTCACCAGGGGTGTTTTGACAAATCCTGGAACCTGGATGTGACTGTAACCATATAAAATTGGCTTCTCTTCTGAGATGCGATGCTAATTCTGCTGGCAGTGGGAAGGCAAGTTCAGTGCTCTGACAACTAGTAACTCTGGACTCTGACAAAACAACTGGGAAATGAGACAGTTGCCCTGTCATTGAGGCCTCAGAGTTACTTAAGAGGGCGAAAGAGGACTGTGCATTTTAATTTACACATTTTTGCTGTGGCTTGTCCATTAGCATCAAATTTCCCATGGACAATACTGCCTTCTGTGAATGCCAAAGCCTCAGAGGTAAGCTGTAGGGGTTTACGGGATTCTGGCATGAGCCAGTCAGAACTCTTTGGTATAGATTTGGAAAGGTGAAGGTCTCCTTCTATTCTCAGCGAAGCTGCTCCCACAGACACAGAGGGGCCTGCACTATGGGCGTCTCCCTGGCTGCACACACACTCCTCCCAGCACAGCCTCAGCTCTGCTCTTCCATTCTGTTCTCTATCTCCTGTTAATCTAGAAGCTGGAGCCCTGTGTATGTCTCCCTGCCTTTCATTAGAAGGATTTCTCAAGATGTTTATACTCACTATCTTTAGGGGTTTATTTCATCTCTAGTATGTTGTTTAAAACAAAGGGTGAGATAAAGCCAAACTGAAAAACAACCCTTGAGTGCCAACTATAGAACTGAGGCATCCACAGGTGGAGAAGAAGGGAGAGAGCGCAAAGTGGGGAGGGAGCACAATGGGCAGTGGTTGGAGGGTGGACTGTGGATGACCTGGTGGTGGATGTGCTATGGTGACAGCACCTGAAAAGCTGGGAAATCCTATCCTCCTTAAGCACAAATGATGATGTCAGCCAATGCTACCTCACTGTATAAAGAAATAAAGTGCTAATATCTAAAAAGATAAGAAAACATACATACAATCTATACCAGAAATATATGTATTTGTACAGTAGTCATATTCCCAACTTTATTCTAGAAGATTGAGATTATTGACATCTCCTGTAGTCATGAATACTGAGCCAATGATCCTCCTTTATCCTTCAGAAAGAAAGACTAATCTTATGTTAATAAAAAATCTGGTATTGAATAGAATGGGGAAAAAAAAGGTATCAGCATCTAGGGCCACTCACTCAATCCCGGGCACTGGCACTAGGGGGCAATAGGCATCTGTGTCTCTTCTAATGCTAGAGAACCTTCTGCCAGGTTTCCTATCACATTGTCTATGATCTGTTCATAAAAATCTGAAGAATTAGCATGTTTGGAAATTTTGGGGACAACTGCATGCTTCAGTTGTGCTCCAGTCACAGAAAATGTGGCTTTATAACACATAAGCAAGATTTGGTATTTTAAGACCTACCCTGTGAATCTTAATGATTGATCTTAACATTTTTCCTCATGCTGGGGGAAAGGGCTATTCTTCACTGTTCATACATAATTCTAGTCAAATAGTGAATGAAAAATTAGACATTTTGATTGAATTTTTAATGTCATTTTGGCATTGCTTAAAAATACCATCAGCAGGAGGGGAGACAGGCAAGACATCATGCCGGAGAAAGAATGGCAGCTGTTTAAATTAAAATTACAGAAAACTGTGAGAGAAAACATAGAAGATGATTTAAATAAATGAACACTGTTACCCTTGTAACCACTGGTTTCATAAAACCTTTAATATTTTACGATGAAAATCTTTGCTTCTTTCCCCACATCCTTACAACAACTTGGCAATAATATGCATGTTTCCTGTCTTGTCAAAAGATTCCTTGTTGTGTGTGTTGCATGTTGGTACAGATAGTGTAGGAAGTGTGGTCATAAAGTTCATTGCCAAAGGATTTGCAGTTGATTTGTCAAGAAAATGCCTTAGGTCTGTCTCCCCCATCGAGGGTCAAGTCTCTTGAGCTCATCCACCGTGTCTTTTTCAACTATATATCGCCCCCATTCCCTGTATCTCATTCCAAATCTTCCCCAAGCCAACACTAGCAGCATGCTTGGCACACTCTACATCCATCATAAGTGTAACAGAAGTGAAATGAAGTAGAACCTTTTCTGGATGTTTCTCCAGTACCTCTGGGTTTTGCTCCTTTTTACGATCCCATATTTTCCACTCATGGTTTAGCTGAGATGGAACCAGTTATCAGTTCCTAAGTTAGACGCTATAAGTGGCTCTGTTTAATGGAAGAGGTAATTATGTTTTAGCTTAGACTTATGCATGCTGTGATAGCCTTGCTTTGTACTTAAATATTAACTGATTACTAATAGGAAAACTGAACAGAAGTTTAAATCACTCTTCAAAGAGTTACAAACAAATCCAATGAGCTATCAAGTGCTCATTTATTTAACTGATAAGTTGATGTCTTAATAAATAATGAAGTTCTTTTCCTTCTTTGACTTTTGTTTTACTCCAGTCACAGAGGTGGGCAAAGGTGGGTAAATGTATTCCCATCAGTTAACATAGGAATGTTAACTTATTTAAACAAATGCCATAAGATAGAGAGTACTCTGCCAGCCTATATTACACCTTCAATTCCCTGCTACATATTAGGATTCCATAATGTTCTCTCCCTTATCATGAGGGTGATGTGTGTGTGTGTGTGTGTGTGTGATATGAATGTACAATGTTATTCTAGCTGGTGGTTCAAATCCTCCAAGAGTTTAGTGTAAACTGAGCAATCGAATAAAGGACTTGTCAGAAGGAGAAAATAGTCAAGAATTATTAGGTGATCTCAAGTAATTCTAAACCTTCTCTTCAAGAAAGTGTCTGAATGAAAAGGGAGAATTAGACATAAAATTGACAGCTTCAAAGTCAGTCCTAATTTAGATTTAAGGGTGTAAACATCACCTCTGTGTCAGTCAGTCAGTTCCTACTCCTGGCTGTCTGTCTGTCTGCAGACCTGTGTATTCTGCATGGGTAAGCTTGCCTTCTGGTAGCTTCCATGCACCCAGCTTCCTTTAAGTTGCTTGTCTTCTTTTTTGTTTCTTTCTCACTTTTGCCTTCGGTTCTGATCTCTTTCCTCTGACATGTGAGCACCTACATGCCAAGAAACAGAACCTTCTTTAAGACAGACCTTGTTCCCTCATGGAGCTTATGGCCCAGTGGGGATGACCTAGAGGGTAAATGGTAATGACCACTCAGTGTAATAAGATCAAGACTTACAATTGTAGCAGGGAGGGTGGGATGTCGTCTGCCTCATGGGGGTCAGGACTGCATTTCAGAGGTAGACCCACTTAAAGGACACTGGGAGAATGAGGAGATCTGCCCAGCAGGAGCTGGGAGGGTGTGTTCAGGGAGCAAGCACACAGGCTGGGAAGCCCCAGGATGGAGAGAGTATTTTTGATTCCAGAAATTAGAGGAAACCTGATATTACTGGATGCAAAATGAATGGTTGGAAGACCAGAAAATCCAGCATCTTGTAAAACAAAATAATGGACATTTTGTAAAACAGAAAAAATATTGCAAGGTGCTACTAAGAAAATTTGCATTTTAGAAATGTTGTTTGCTGCTGAGTACTGAGAACAGATCACAGAGGACCAAGTCAGGGACTGACAGATTGTTATAGGTGAAGCATAGCAAGAAAGGTGATTATAGTTGGGTATAAAGTTGAGTATGAAGTGACTTTGGACATTTCAGGTGCAGATTTATGGCCAGTAGTTACATACGTAGTTCTAAGGCGGAAGACACAGTTTTGAGGTTCTCCACATAGAGTTGTTTTGACAGAGTGTGTGAAGCAGGAGGTGAAGACAACTTTATGGAACACTCTAGAACACCCTCAAGGCGGGCAGAGAAAGCCAAGCCTAGAAATGTCAAAACCACAATGACTTCAACAGAAGCTTCCTCCCTGTGAAGCTTTGCTTCCTCAGGCAGAGTTCATCCTTCTTTCCTCCAGTTGCTTCCAGTCGGCCATTATCATATTTATCACGTTGTTTTATAACTGTGTATTTTATCATTGTGTATATAACTGTGTACTTGTCTTCCCCTTTAGAGGACCCTCCCCTAATAGTCTTGGTATCCTTCCCAATCTAACAGCACCCAGCAAAGGATTCTTTCTGTGAAGAGTGAATTAACCCTAATGCAGCCATTCCTGTTGATACCATTATATTTATACTGCTTCCCAGAAAAACTGTATAGCAGGATATTTGAAGTCAAAAGTTACAGCTTTAATTTCAGTTTTCCAAAGATGTAATATAAGAAACATGCCACAAATGCTTGTAACACAAAATAATGGACATTTTGTAAAACAGAAAAATTGTTGCAAGGTGCTACTATGAAAATTTGCATTTTAGAAATGTTGTTCACTGCTGAGTACTGAAAAAAGTTTGTTGCTTGCTTAACCCTCATCAAAGATCAGGCATAGGATCAGGGCAGCCCAAAGAAATGAGCGGGGCTTGGTTCAATGTCCTTGAAAGGGAATCACTACCTGCCCTTGTGACCTTGAAATATTATTCACTAATAAACTAAATTGTTTTTATGTCAATGAATCCAAGGGTAATTCTTTTAGACTAAAGAAGAACCTTTTTTTACTTTTCTTTTGTAAACCCACTGAAACTGAATTAATTTTGTGCAAGTATTCAAAGATCATTTTGCAAAACTAAAGGTAATTTTTAAGAAAAATACTTATATGTAATATGTATATATACACATCTGTACATAAACAGGTACATACAGATGTATTCAGTTAACATACTATGAAGAGTTAAGGAATGGATAGGACAGAAGGAAAGAAAAAAGATGAGGTAAAGGTAAAAAAGAGGGAGGAAAACATAAAGGAAAATGAGACAATATAAGGGAAAAGAAAAAAGAGAAGATGCCAAGAAGTGCTTAATAGTAATTACAAATGCAATTTTTAAGTGACTTCCTTTCGAAGAATTTTCACATTTATTATTTGTTTCTCATGAGTTCTTGTTTTATGGAGAAGAAAATTCATATGACAAAACTGGATTCAGAATCCTTGTCTCTTTATTTCTAGTTCTCTCTATTTATATGGATGTAAATTACACTTGTTTTGCAGTTCACTTGATTGGAGTTTCTCAGAGTAAGTTGTCACCTGTTATTTCTTCTCTTTGAAGTTCTGATTATAGTACCTCTGGTCGTGTAGAGCTATATTTTCTTCTATAAGAAAACAACTTGTCTGTTTTTATTTCCAAACTTTAAAGTTTATTTTTAAAATAAATGTTTCCTTTCCCCATGGACTTCTGAATCTTTTGCAGGTGTATGAAGGAATGATTTGGACTCTAGAAAATTGCTTTGGAACATTAGCGCTATCTCTCAATTTACTAGTTATCACCTGTCATCCCTTTGGGGTAGAAAACTGTCAGAATGTTTCATTTTATTCTTTCAGTGATCAGAAATTTTTCATGACAGAAAATTTAAAGTCTAAATTTATAATTAATATCTTTTTGTTTTGAAATGAAAGACCTTCCCCTGTATTATCTTTAATGTCTGAGTCAGAGGTCAGAGTCAAACTATTTAGTAAGAGATGTGGAATGGGTATCACCAATCAGAATAAATGCTGCCTGCTTGTGTGTGTGTGTGTGTGTGTGTGTATACACACTGAGAGTATCAACTCTGTTTTGACTCCTACTGGGAATCATACAAACAGAGCACCTCAAAATCAATATATTTCCCATTAAGAAAATCTTCCAGGAATACACGTTATTAACCACACTATTAACGACTCTCACTACTTCATCTTTTTACTCTGCCAAGTCAACTTGAGTGAAAGAAAGGGATGAAATAAAGGAGTTGTTAGGAGCATGGAGAAGTGGAGAACGTGGACACATGAATTACTCTGCTTTTCTAGTCTCAGTCTTAGCATTTCCAGAGCTACAGGGCTGTGCTGACCTCGAATTCCATCAGAACTGCTGAGTTCTCAGGAGAAAGTCTCCAATTTTTAAAATAAAATTTTGAATCTAAAATATACACAGAAAAGTACACAAATCAAAATTGAACAGCTCTTCGGTTTTTTATAAAATAACCACACACCAAGACAAAGAACATTACTCAGAAGCCTGTTTTGCTCTCTTCCCACGCAATATCCCCATTTTCCTTGCCAAAAGGAAGCTTATCCTGACCTCTGACTTGCTGTTAGCCTATGCTTGAGTTGTAATTCAACAGCATTATAGAGTACCTATGCTTTTGTTTGGCTTCTTTTGCATAAAGTCATGTGTGAGAAGAATGCATGCTGTGCCTGTGGGGGTGGGGGGTCATTCATTTTTAATCACCACGTTAAATTCTGTTGCACCATGTACTGTCAGAGTAATTATCCAGTCTGTTGTCGATACACATGTGAATGGCTCCTGGTTCTGGCCTTATAACACCCCACGAACATTCTTAAACATGTCTTTGGCACGTGTGTGCACACAGTTTTCCTGGATATGTGATTGTGAAGAAATAAAACAGTCCTGGGTATTTTAGCATTCATGTAAAAAGTCCTATCCATGTGAGAATATGTGCTATAGAGACACCGGTTTCAGTTCTTTAGAAACCTCTTCACATACCATAAAGATTAGATTGGTAGACATTTGTTTTTCTAATGAAGGAACTAATTGTTCTGATCCAAAAGGATAATAAAACTCATATCTCCCCCAAAGACAAAGGGACAGGTTCATAGGCTATTTTTCCCTGGGGGCCTGAGCCCTGCCTACCTAGTCATTTACTAATGAGGCCCTCAATCCCTTTGTGGTGGGAAAGCAAGATTATGTGGCTATCTGGTTTCTGAATAGATCTTATTCATATTGCTGTCAGATGGAGACACTTGCAGGAGGAGAGAGAAAATTAATTCCCTCCTCATTCCTGGCCTATGAAAAATCTTGACACTCAATGTGTGAAAATTTTCCATTGATTTTCATTGTGTGGTCCCAGCAGTAACACTGGATATAAGGGGTACAGCGGGCAATGTTTTATATTTGTTGTGAGGTGGTAAAGAATAAATCAGACTTCTGGATCTTTTGATCCAGAACACTTTGTGCACATTCAAGGTAAACTTAGAAAAAATGATTATTAAAAACTCCAAAATAACAAGGAATAAAATTGCTGGGTTTCAGATTTATACTCAACCTTAGCAGATATTCCTACCATTTTCCAAAGTAGTTGTATCAATTTACAACCTCCTAGTGGCAGTTTTTGAAAGATCTAGTTGCTCAGCATTGCTTAAGCATTATCAGTCATTTTAATTGTAGCCATTTTGGAGGTTATACTCTTCTATTTCTTTATGGGGTTTTTTTTTTAAAGATTTATTTATTTATGCACACAAGAGCTGGGGTACAGGCCAGAGTCCAGGTTGGTGAGAGAATTCACCAGCGAAAGAGTGGGGAGCAGAACAGGCAGACTGACTGAAACGCACTACTGAGGGGAACAGCGGGCAAGGCAGGAGAGGTTTGCTACACCATGTGGGTCCCCTCCCTGGCTGGGGCAGGGGTCAAACTCACGCTACAGTGGCTGCAGTCGACTTCACAGTGCATTGCCTAGCCCACTGCGCCACCAGGGAGGTCCAGTCTCCTTATGGTTTTAATTTGTATTTTTCCCAGTGATTGATGAGGCTGGTCAATTTTTGTATGTTTAGTGGCCACCTGCATTTTCCCCTATTTGAAGACTTTTTTTGTTGTTTTCTTTTCTATTGAACTACTTGTCTTTCCCCTTGACCTTTGAATTATAGTCATTTTGTATATATCTTTATACATATATAAGCCTTGATTATAAACCCTTTGAATTTTAAGCATTACAAGTGTATTCTTCCACTCTTGCTTTTAATGCACTGTAATTTATCCTGAGTCTTCATTTATGATTAATGCTTTTCACTTCTTGTTAATTTTTCTGAATCCCAAGTTCATAAAAATAGTCTCATATTTTTATCATTTAACAACATTAATATCTTTGTCTAAATTCTTGATCTAAAAGTCACTTAGAAATGATTTTTGTGTTTATAATTAACTAGAATTCAAGATTGCTCTGTGTATGTGTCCGTGTATAACCAATACCACTAGTTAAGAATATCCTTTCTTCTCTGATCTGTGCTCCATTTGCTGAGTGATATCATCTTTATCATCATTGCTTATAAATATAGAACGCATGACCTACATTGGTAAACATTTCCTGTATTCTTGAAATCAAAATTTGTAGTTTAAGTGTCCTAGATATGTAAGCAAGTAACTCAAATATTTTTATTGATTTGTTCTGTAAGTTACTAGGACCAGTGTATAGCCTTCCAATATTATTATAGATTTGTATGTTTCTCCTTTCAGTTCTACTAATTTTTGCCTTATATGTTTTGATGCCATATTATTAGGCAAACAAAAATACAAATTTTAATATTTTTGTGATGAATTAAATTGATTTTTCTAAGAAAGTGTCTTCCTTAATTTCTAGTAATGTTTTTCCTTTAAAGTCTACTATGACTAATTTCAATGACTTCCCTATAGTTCTTGTAGGTTATATCTTATTTATCTTTGTATTTCAAAATTGAGACAATATCAGTATTGTTCAACAAGTTAAAATTCATTTAGATTTATACACAAATTTCATCGATATATTGCTCTCCCTTTCTTCCTGCATTCCTGAACTTTCAATTGTGATGATTTTTCTTCTTCCTGAAGAGCCCGACTATTTCTTTTCATGGGGGTTCTGCTACAGATGAATTTTTCTGTTTGTCTGAAATGACTTTGTCTTACATTTATTTCTGAAAGATGTTTTCACTAACTACACCATTTAATTTGGCAGTTATTTTCCCCCCTATTTTAAATATACAGTTTCATTGCTTTTTGACTTCCCTAACGTACAATGAGAAATCATCTTAAATCCTGTTGCTGCTTCTTTGAAGATGACGCATCTTTTTTTTTTTTTCTCTGCTAACTTACAATATTCTTTTGGTTTTAATACAATATAGTTAGATCGATTAATTTTTGTTCTTACTGTTTGAAGTTCATCATACATTTTGAATCTGTGGATTGATATCTTGATTTGGAGATTTTTTAATCTAGGATTTATCTATTTATGCATACCAGACCTGGGTTCTAGGCCAGAGATTGGGGGGGGGGATGGTTTGAGAGGATTCGCCAGAGATAGACTGGGGAGCAGAACAGGTGGATCTATAGAAATACACTACTGAGAAGAGCAGTGGGCGAGACAGGAGATGTCTGCTGCTCCATGGGGGACAGCTCCCTGGCCAGGAATTGAATTCATGCCACAGTGGTTGGTGATAGCTTGGTAGCACTGAGACTTTAACCCCTGTACCACCAAGGAGGTCCCTTAATATGGACATTTTTGAAAGAGTTGTCAACTCATGTCACAAGTATGTCTTATTTCAGTATCTTTTCTTCTGGAGTTCCAGTTATACTTTTATGTTTTTAATGGCTCTTATGCACCTTTTCTGCATTTAATATGTCACTCTGTCCTGCATTTTGAATATTTTATCCTGAGATGTCTTCTTGTTCACTAATTCCTTTCCTGTTGGTGCTAATCTGTTTGTAAAACCATTCATTCATTAAATTCTATTTGCATTTATTCAGTTATTACTTTTTTTTGGTTCTAGAATTTCAATGTGATTTTGAAAAACATTTTTCTATTATTTTATCATAATTTTCTGTCATACTGAATATGTCATACATATCATTAAAAATCTGTTTGGTAGTGCCAATATCTATTTTTCATATTTTTTTCCTCTTGGTTTTCTTAATTTTAATTTCATTGTTTATGTTTGGTTACTTTTTGTGTTTTTTTTTTTTTTTTTTCAACTGTGGAGGTAATTTATGGATCTTATCTTCCTCTGGTAAAGACTTCTTTTGCTTCTGGTATTCTTTTGCTGACATTAGTTAGAAATGGAATTACATTAAAACTGGAAGCTGGTCTACTTCAAAGAAGTAGTTCTCTTTTCTGACAACTGAAAATGCAAGAATGTTCCAGGGCCTCTCCAATATGATAAGATCAGAAGCAAAACTTCCTTGCTCCCAAACTCTATGAAACCATTGAAAGATCTGTTTGGTCTTTTAGCTTCTCAGCATCTGCTTCATTCTTCATTCCTTCTTAGTCTCTTAGTCATTGATTTATGTCAACCAACCTCTTGTGGGATAAATAAAGCCAAACATCAGGTTACCTCCCTGAGTTTCCTTTCTCTCTAGAATCTTAGTTCCATGTGTCCCACCACTTATCACAGTGAATTGGTGCATATAGTAGTGTGGGCTGGCTGACTCCATGGTGGTTTCCATCTCCTATGCTGGAGCCCAGAGACCACAGTCAGTCAGGCAGCAAGATTGTGAGTAGGTTGGAAACTATGAGCGTGTGTTGGAACCCCACAAGGATAGACTGAAACATGTGTCTGTCAGCTGCAGGAGAGGAGTTAGTACTCTAGTGTTGGGTCATTCAGCTCTTATTTTGTACTCCCCATTCCAAATTAACTACTTACATATTATTACAATAAATTGCTTCTGGGCCCTACTGTCTTTGGGGGTTTGACAGAGTTCAGCTCATGCTGGGAAGTTTTGGTGTGTGATCCCTTCATGTCCTGTGGGCACCTTCTCTATTAGTAAGCTGTCTTTCTAAATTGTGTATAACTAACTCTTCATTGCAATTGACATTACTTTGCTTGGGAGTCTTAGAAATCTAATTTGAAATATAAAATTTTATATAAAATATAAAAATGCATGAGTTGATATGCTTTAAAATCTTGAATTTCCTAAACCCCCTTGACTTGCGAAGGAGCTTCAGAATCTCATCTCTTCCCAACATAGGGACCTGACTTTGGCATTGCAGATTTGTGAGAATTCATTTTCTCTAGCGGTCTGCTGCTCTTATGATTAAGCCCTGGACCTATTATTCAACTTTCCTTGCCTTCTAGGTGCAGAAGAGTTTTTAAATGCTGATAAGGATGTCCTCTGGCTTTTATACTTTCCCCTAAATTGGCAATTAATCATCCTCAGTCTTTCATTGTCTTTCTCTAAAAGATTAATAGTCTATAGAAACAGTCATTCCAGAATCCTTACAATTATCATTTTGATTATTTCTCAATGTTCAATACAATGTAACCATCAGATTTTATTACCTCTCAATGGTATCCCATCCCAGTTCATCATCAGTGAAAATTTAACACTTGCCCTGCATCTCCATATACAGAATTGTCTACCAATGTGAAGCAAAAAATAAAATGTTAATTTGCATATGGAATTTTTTTTGGTAAGTTCTCTAGGGATCAACACCTTGGGGAGGGAAATATAACTGAACAGGAGTTGAACTGCAGTTCTGTTCTATAAAGACCTCAATCAATCTTAGATAGTGTTCTGTTTTTAGTATGGCTCTCTAGAGATGAGTTACATTGGGGAAAGGATTTTTACTCCTTCATTCTGATGGTCATTGGATGAGAGACATCCCAGGAAAGGAAATGATCAGAGAAGAGTCAATTCTCTTTGACTGTTGACAGGCTCTTGAGAGAGGAACACAGATGAAAGCTGAAAGCCGCCAACATTCTCAGCAACTGGGATAAGAGATACTTCAGTCCCAGAGCAGAGCATATAGGGAGTATACAATGGTACCTGCTATAGCAGTTTTCTGAATAATCAAGGAAATTTAAAAAATATTTTTGATGCTATTTAGTTTTCTCAAAGGGATGGCTGGTTTGAAGTAAGCTAGTTTGCTAAGTAGAACTCTCTTGTCAACCCTTTTGTTTCAGATAGGTCAAGTCATTTTACTCCCCCTACAACAAAAAGTTACCAGATTTAGTACAATCACAGCAAAACCACCAATCTTGTATAAAAATCATTATCCCAATTTCTTCTCTTTTTCTGTGCTTTACCACTGTTGATCTTCCATAACCTCCTGTGACCTCTGCCAGAATCTTTGGGCCCTTTCTCAGGTTCATTCTAAGTTTTCATTCTTTACCTGACATTACACATTACAGTCATTCAAATTATTTCTTTTGCTTTTGTTTGATGATTGTTGTTGAAATTGTCCCACTAATTTTTATTTCTTTGGGGTTTCTTTATTGTTTTTATTTTTTTAAAATGTTAGTTATATATATTACACCTTTTTTTTTTTTTTCTTAACTCAGTGTTTGCTTTCTTTTCTTAGGTGTAGTCCCTACCTTTTTTTTTTTCTAAGATTTATTTATTTATGCATACAAGAGCTGGGGTACAGGCCAGAGGAGTGGGGTGGAGAGAGTGAGAGGATTCACCAGAGACAGAGTGGGGAGCGAACAGGCAGATGGACTGAAGTACAGCGGGCAAGGCAGGAGAGGTCTGCTGCGCCATGTGGGTCCCCTCCCTGGCCAGGGATCGAACTTACGCTGCTGTGTCACAGATGCTTCACAGTGAGGTGCGCAACCTGCTGTGCTATGAGGGGCCCACCTTTTGGGTTTCTTAAGTGAGAAAATTGTACTCAAAAATAATAAGGGCAGGGTAGATCAAAAATACCTTTGTAAATATCTGAACTAACACTTAGTTCCCTTCAAGGTAATGGTTGGACTGCAAAAGGTATATCAGTTGGATTAGAGTACTTAACTCTGCCTGTTATTCCATGTGGACTTTGCATTTACTCCCACTTCCACTCCTTGTACCTAAGATGACTGGATCTGTGTTACTGCCTCAAGCTTACCCCACTAATGCTGCAAAAGGTAAATAATAGAATTATGGATAGAAACTCCTTACTGACTTATTTCGAAATATGAATAAAGTATGAGGGAAGCTCTACTCAGGGAGTGCTAGTATTTAAAACACAGAAATCACATGTTCCAGTTAGTTATGATTTAGGCTAAATCACAGACACTGACAAATCAGAATCATAATCCCAGTTCCTCACACCGACTTTGCTTTGTGTCAGTGTCTTCTTAGCTCTTCAGCTCAATATTCTTTCACTAGTCCTTGCCAGATACTGAGGAGAAGAAGCACTTTTGTCCCTTGCATTTAGGGGTTATATTGCTAAGACTATGTGAACAACTCATAGCCACTCCCAAACAACAAACAACCAGAGATGAAAAGCAAAGAACTTTGTAATACTAAAGTGGTTTTAAAAATATTTCACAAAGTTTATATACCCAATCTTGCTTGTGGGTATTTTTTCTCATGCTAAGATGTTAATTAAAACTCCCATTAGAATTACTGCCTTTGTGTTTATGCCTGAGGTTGTAGAGTGGTTATTTGTTAGGAACATCCCTAGCATCCATTTACTTTTTTCCTTTTTTCTTAACAACTCTGAATTTCCCAGTTGTACAGTTTGGCCAGAACTGACCCCTATCTTCAAACTCCCCAATACAGGTGGTGATCTTTAATTGCTTTAAGTCATTCAGCTTATTCTAAAGCTTGGCAACAGTGATTGGCTTAGAGGTGAGACTGGGACACAAAGCTAATGAGATACAAGGAGAATTTGTTAGTATCTTTAAGGAAAGAAACATCCTCTTCATTCCATGAAAACATCCAAAAAAAAACCAAACAAACATTTTTTCACCTTCTGGTGTTGAAGTAGCAAGTTTAAAGCACAAAGCCCCTTAGCTGTCAACCATCTCGCTGTGATTAGGAAAACCGTCAGGGTGCTCTTGTTAGGATGAAGCCAATGTTTCCTACAGAGGGAAGTTGGATTTCTGTGACTTTGGGCCATGGCATCAAGAGCCACCTGAACTATCCATGTACTTTTGAGTTTCATGGAACAATAAATTCTATTATTTAGTATAGCTGGAGTTAATTTTTATTTTACTTGCTATCAAAGCAGTAGCACTAATATTGGTGGATCTGATCATACATTCTCCTAGTAGAAAGTGCCTTTTCCTTATCTTCATGGTGCACTTTAAGGTCACGTGAGCTTTGGTGGATCTTTGTGTTTTAGAATCTGCAATTTTTTTTCATTTTAACATGCAGTTTACTTTTGTCATTTGCATACATAACCATATAATTTTAGGAGCACAAATCCACACCTCCCTATGTGCACAGGCTTCTCTCACTGTCCACCAAAGCTCCAGTGCAGAGCTCTGTTATATGCTGCCCCTCCCCATCTCCTTCAGCCTCCTGTCATCCCCCACTGCCTTTGGTAATCAGGGTATTTTTCAGAGGCTAAGAATAATTTTTGCAATGCCTTGTCAGTTTGTTTCTTTTGATTCTTTACTCCATTCTCCAAATGAGTAAAACTTTCAGGGTCTTTTTTGACCCTCCATTTTGTTCCAAAGACACTATTCAATCTCTCTCTCTTTTTTTAAGCTAAGTAATAACTTCATTGAGCATTTATTTCTTACTTTTCATACAATTGTCTGTCATTGGCCATTTAGGTTGATTCCATGATTTGGCAATTGTGAATAACACTGCTACGAACATAGGTGTACATACATATTTTCATATTGGTGTTTTAATATTCTTTTGTAAGAATCTGCATTCTTTTCTAATTATATTCTTTCATTTGGAATCATGTACCTAGTAGCCACATTTTAAAAAGGTACATAGAAACAGGCAAAACTATTTTAATTAGATTTCTTATTTGACCTAAGGTATACAAATACTATTTGAACATGTAGTCAATATAAAAGTTATTCAATTTCTGTTTTATCTTTTTTTATATTAAGTCTTTGAAATTCAGACTGTAATTTCTATTTATATAATATCTCAATTTGGACTAGTTGCTCTTGAAATACAAAAGAACTAAATGTGGCTAGTGACTGCTGTATTTCTGGGGCATAAAAGTATTTACCTTTTGCCAGTTCTCAAAAAAGAGAAAATACTTTGATTTTTCTATATAGACAGAATCCTGTACTTTTCTGAAATCTTTGCAACAGAACAAGGTTACATTTCTTTACTTATAATTGCAATGACAGTGAACAAATTTTTATTGTGATCTTTTGCACTCATATTATATATATACTAAATAACCTTATATGAGACTACACTTTTCACCACCATTATTTTAAATATTGACACCTGAACATTTTGATGACTCTCCATCTGTTGTTCCATTGTTTTCTAAGGAAGCCTGTAACAGGACAGGAGAACTTTAGTTTTCACACCTTTAGATGGTTTAGTCACCCACAAACTTCACTTTCTGCTCTGCTGATAAATGAGTAATGCTTCCTTTTCCCCCCACTGTTACCCCAACTTGATGAATTTTTTATTCTTCCATTAAAACCAAAATGCACATGACAAAAGTCAACAATCAACACAGGGGGACAGGAATATCCCTGGAGGCCAGGGCAGGTCTGTTCTGCTACAAGTTTTAGCAAAAAGTTTGGGATTTTCGGTTTTTAAGAATTGTGGATAACGATTGTATATCTGTATATGGAGATTATTATATCTGACACTTACTGTCTTATTCTGAACAGAGACCCTAAATTGAGTTAATCTTTGTTCATCACAAATAATAACATTATAGGATTGGAAAAAACCTTCAGTCATCAGTCATATTGGATTTTTGGTCACTTTAGTTTCATCCAGGATAACGTTTCCCTGGCCCTGGTCTTTATCAGAAACCAAAGTATAATTCCTGCCCTCAGGCATCTCATACTGTAGTATGGGGCTGGAAATAAGGCAGAAAATTAGAGGTCGATGGATATGAAGGGAAAAAGGACTTCAGTTCTGGCCACAGAGCAGTAGTGACTGTCAGATATACTCTATTGTCAACAGCTCTAACACTGCACACAACACAAAAGCAAATATTTTTAAGAATTCAATATAGATGTGCTGGATGTGGCTCTTGGCAGAGAGGACATGAAGTGATCTTTCTCCTGGGACTATCCCAACTGGGTCTTTGGGAAGTAAAGCCCAAATAGAAAGCAGTGGTAACCTTCTGGGCTAACACAAGGCAGGGAAAGCAGGGCTGAGATTTGTGGGCAGGATATTGGAGAGGAGCTGGGAGCATCTTGGTCTTCCATGGGAGAAAACGAGGGCTCCAGTGTGAGCCACTGCCATCTTTCCCCCTGATAATCTTTACTCTGTGTGCCTCCTCTAATGTTTAGGACATGTCCTGCAATAAGCCTGCAATAAATTATTTTAAATTCTTTTTTTTTAAAGATTTATTTATTTATTCCTACAAGAGCTGGGATACAGGCCAGAGGCATGGGAGGTAAGAGGATTCACCAGAGACAGAGTGGGGAGCAGAACAGGTAGATGAACTGAAATACACTGCTGAGGGGAGCCATAGTCCAGGCAGGAGAAATCTGCTGTGCCATGTGTGTTATCCCCCTGGCCGGCGGCAGGGATCAAACTCATGCTGCAGTGGCTGTGGTTTACTCCATAGTGCATTGCTTAACCCACTGCACCACGTGGGAGGCCCCAAATATTTTAAATTCTTTGGGATGTTTCAACAGGTACCTGTGGCTTGACCCTATGCAGATCAGGAATTCTCTTGCTTATGGAAGACACAATTACATTGATTTCTGACCCCAAGTATATTTGCAACTCTGGAGAAGGAAAGGAGATTCATCTTAAAATCACTGATAGCATAATGATTAGAGGAATGACAATATTCCACATCAAAACTAATTATTGAAGGTTTCCATTAAAATTTGCAATTTCGATAAAAGCTAAAAATGCTCAGTAAATTAAATTCAAAACCACCCAATACTAAAATAATGAAGCACAATTTTTTATCTCCATTATTACTTTGTGGCATGACACTCTTCCTCAGCATTTCATCCAGCCATGCACTATTTTATAGAAATTCAAAAGACCATTTCCCAGATAGCAAATTATACCTCTCAGAAATCAATTACACTTCAGGACAACACTAACACTACACATCTTTTTATTAGGAAATAAAACCACAGGATATGGATAGTAATAAAACTGGAATTATTTTACTGGCAAAGTCCATAAAAGTATCCAATAATTTCAAAATCAAAGAGAGAAACATCTCCAAGATCTGTGAAGGCACAGTATCAGCAGTGTTATTTTCCCCAAGTTCACATTAATTTCCTCCCTCCACTCCTGATATATGGCGCACATTTAAAAACCCATGTGTCCTTTGCTTACTCCCCAGTTGGGGAGAACTGGGGAACTCGGCTGCATGATGCTGCAGTGGGGGGTGGTGTCTTCATTCAATGCCCCCTTAATTGATGGATGAGGGAGGAATGAAGGAAACAATGTTTGAGAAAATTTCATTAGGTATAAATTGCAAGACATTTGTTTGAATGAGCACAGCCTCTCAGCTCTGTGCAGATGGGCCTTGGAGAACGCTTTAAGTGTTACTGTAAGTACCCGGCCGAGGACTGAGCAATTTCATGGTGCCGACAGAGCATGGCCTTTCCTCTCTCTGGTTTCTGCTTCAAAGTGTTCTTGGAGAAAACTCCAATTCTAACAATAGGGAACAAAAGAATTCTTTCCAGTATGTGTGTTGCCAACAAATATTTCAGAGAAGAGTTATTCAAGGTAAACCAACAAAAAGTCTTTCAAAAAAATTTAGCCATTCTAATTTAGCTCTTCTATGAAAAAGACAATCTAAGTATCTGACAAGCAGGTGACTTGTGACTTGAGATTGTATTTATGATGACCCAAGATTTTCTCAATTATATGCACCACCACAAATTTCTATCATCTGTTACACAAACACTGAATTTTTTAAAAAAATAAAACTGTAAGACATTTAAAAGAATATAGGATAAAGAATAACATACATAAAAATCTTCAAGAATCTCTGAAAATAAAATCTGCCAGAATACGGACATTTAGCATGATTATAGTATACACAGTAAAAAATTTAAAAAATCAATATTCTTTATATATACCACTAAAAAAATTCAGTGAAAAATGTACAAGATTATTACAACAAAAACTACATGGTGTTCTTGAGATAAATTTTAGGAGATCTAAATAAATGTAGAGGTATACCATTAAAAATAATATATAATTTTTCCCCATCTAGAACTGACAAATATTAATGTTACCACAAATCTCTTTTAGTATGTTTTTTTCTTAAATAAAACATTATAGATATAGCTAAACCACCCACAATTCTGGCCTTCGGGTAAACTCTATGATGTTTCCTCTTCCATCACTTAAAAACAAATAAGCAAAATGCATACACATATATACTCTGCTTTAGTATTTGTGTATATGTGCCTTATAAATATGTAGGTATGTACATTTATGTCATATTACACATACTTTGTATTGTTTTTGTGATCTGCTATTATGTTAAGCCTACACTTTGTATCCAGAGAGGTATATACCTGTATCTCTATCTACTTACGTCATTCTTTTTAACTGCTAGAAAGCACATTACTATAAGAATTCCACAAAGAGTTTGTTTTGTGTTTCTATATTGACTAGTTGCCCCTTGTTTATTTTTGCAATTAGAAATATGAGTTGGACCCTGGCACACTGCTGACAATGTGCCACCAGCTCCAGACTCATTGGTGGGACAGTGCCATTTTATTTATTTGGGAATACTGGGCACAGTGGACACTATCTGGGGTGAGACAGCTGGCTTGTGGCCTTAGAAGTGCTTTCTTTTCCCCAGTCTCTTGTTTGTTAAATAAGCCCTCTTGCCTGGAGGCAAGGAGGACCCTGAGCCTGGAGGTGTGGTACAAGTGAGCACATGACTAAGAACCCACAGACAGTGAGTGACCTGTCCCCTACGCTGGCACTGTCCCTTAGTACTGTCTTGAGTACTGTTTTACCAGCACTTTATAGTATTAGAATTATTTATATTTAACTTGATAGAAGAAAAATGCCAAGAGTAGATCCTTGCATATGATTGAGGTTACATAATCTTTTGTATGTTTATCTTCCATACATATTTCTTCTGCCAATTGTCTTTTTTCTGATTTTCCCCATTAGCTTAATGCATTTTTTTCTAATTGATTTTGGAAATTCTTAATATATATTGCATGCTATTTTTGCTAGTACTTCTCTGGGCCTTGAATATTATTAATAGATTCTTTAGTTCTACAGATACAGTCACACCTGTCTGCTTTGTCTTTTGATGATTGTGTCTTAATAACATCTTAAGTTTTAGGAGAAAATTTCAATTGTATTTTAACTTCTAAATTAATGGGAAGATAATAAATATCTTTTCATATAATCGTTATTTATAGTCATTATCTGAGAGAATTATCTTCCAAGTTTTATTTTTAAAGATTTATTTTATTTATTTATATATACAAGAGCTGGGGCGTAGGCCAGAGGTACTGGGTTGGGGGGGTGGTGAGAGGATTCACCAGAGATAGAGTGGGGAGCAGAACAGGCAGATGGACCGAAATACATTACTGAGTGGAGCAGCAGGCAAGATAGGAGAGGTCTGCTGCACCATGTGGGTCACTTTCCTGGCCAGAGATCAAACGCATGCTGCAGTGGCTGCTGATAGTTTCATAGTGCTGAGACTTAACCCTCTGTGCCACCAGGGAGCCCCCTCATTTTCAAAGTTTTGCAGGTGAGGATTACCATGAAGTGGCACTAAGGGGGCGATTCTTATGTGATTTCTTTTCTTCACATCAATTATAGGTTAGTGTGTTAGGCTTATGTATTCTACATGAAGAGCTCAAATTCAGACCATTAGATGCTGAAGCACAAACCAATGTTTGGTGAATAAGTTTTCTTCCATTGAGTCTATTGGCTCATTCATGGTGACAACTCAAGTTTCTATTCAGGGAGAGAGAGGCACTGTGTTCCTGATCTCAGCATCATGAGTGGGAAATGACAGAAAGTCTGATTTTTAAGGCCTATATTGGGCTTCCCCCTTGCTGTTGTCCCTCTCATTCATTGGCTGTGGGTCTCCCTCATGTAACCCAACTGTTAATTATCTCTAACTGCCTAGGCCAGTAACTGGAATCTGGTAGTAGATCATCCATTGGTGCTTGCCAGTCTTAAAATCATTTTGTGTTAAGTATTGCTCTCATTTATTTTGTCTGATATATCCATTAATTCTGTGTATACATTACATTTATAGTTAATATAAATACACATTTAAATAGATTGTGTGCATTACATTTAATGTATACATTAATGTATTAGTTAAGAATTTAAGATGTAGGGAGAACAAAGAGAAGAAGAAAAGAAAAAAGGATGATAATTAAAATGCCCTCTCTACCCACTTTTTGGAGAAAACATTTCAGGCTATTTCAACAACAGCTACTGTGTGATTCTTATTTTTTGATATCATTCTAGGAGCTGGCTATATCAAGTAGCCAAAATACTTTATTTTTTAAAGATTTATTTATTTATGCATATAAGAACTGGGGTAAAGGTCAGAGGTACAGGGGGAGAGGAGTCATCAAAGACAGAGTGGGGAGAACAGGCAGATTGACTGAATAAATACTTCTTAAGTGTATATCCACTTTTTATTTTTCAACAGAGACAATTTCTTTTCAGCAAGAGCAGATGCATAGTATTCAGTCAGAAGTGTGTGTATAATTTATAGGTTTTGATGAGGCCCATTTTCCCTCCATTGGTGATATTTTCTTAAGCATAATGATACAATTTGACTTATAAATTTTGCCAGCATCATAGAACTACTAGTTTGCATTTTGTCATTTTTTAAAAATAAAACTTCTGGGTATAATCAATATTTTGTGGTCACTAATTGTATTTTTAGCTTTCCATTTAATTTTCTTTTTAAATAGCTGCTTTAATAATCCCATATGGACCATCATCCTATTGTGAGCTTGTCTTGCCTTCTCTTTATCACCACTAAGTCCAGTTTCAGTTCAGTGTTTTGGTATAATTTATAGATTTATTATACATAAATACTCTCTCTCCTGCAGTACACTGATACTTAATTATATCATATTAGTTTGGCTAACCATCACACAGTGAATCTCATTAGTGCCTTATATGTTATTTCTAAGGAGAAGAATTTAGTATGAGGAGTTCATGATATAGTTAATTTGCTTTGTTCCATTTATATTATGGTTTAAAACCTATATGAATACAGAAGACAAAAGTTCTTTGAGAAATCAGTTTCATTAAAATTACTTAGAGACTGAACATTATGTTCTCATCTAAGAAAACTTTTTTTTTCTATAGACTATATCTGAAAAATATGGGTGGCAATGAAAACATCAAGAATTTGGTTTCTAAGATTTTTTTTATCTACATCTTCAAAAGAATATGTTTAAGATACATACATAAATTCTCTTATTGTAAACTAAAGAAAATGGAATTAATTTTATACCCACAGTTTATGACTGTCAAGAACTTAGTAGATATTGTATGTGTGAATATATAAAATATTTTCAAATGATTTTCATTTTGATACATAGGAGAAAGTAATTGGATTGTGTTCCAGGTAGGAAGAAAAGCTCATAATTTTTCTTATTTTCTTTCCTGCTGTGATTTTGAAGAAATAAAAATAGTAGGGAGAAATCAGAAGGAAGAATATTCCTTGTGACCCAATATGTAGACTATAATCCCCTGAGGCTGATGAAAGCACTGTTGCTGGAGAGGGCAATTAGCTTTGCCAGCAAGGAAGAGCGTCTAGGTCAGAGTCCTGGGAGTGAGAGGTGTGGGTGAGTTGATATTTGCAGTCCCCGCCACTCCCCAACCAGCAAGCTGACTCTGTTTCGCTTTGAAGCGGATAAGAGTGCTGCAGCCACTATTTGCTATCACATTACCATGACGACAGACCCTGATAATCATGGCGGACCTGCACTTGCCACCACAGGGACCCAGTCAGCAGTCACTTAACATCTAACATTTCTTCTACATAGACAACCACAGTCCAAAGCATTCTGTCGATGGAAGATTGACTTTTTAGAGATGGAGGATCTAGAGTCAATGAACTAGGAGGGTCAGTATGTCTCCAGGGGATAGAGCCTGATCTGGCCCAAGGAAACCACACCACATGAAGAGATGGACTGAGACATCCAGCTCCCAGCACTGGTCCTTGTCCATCTCCCTTTGGTGAGGTAGCAGCAGTGGTGAGGACAGCACAGAGCAGCTCCGCCTTCACAGAAGTGGCCACCTATGTCTCTTCAGAGAAAAAAGCTGAGGCTCACCTCTGATTTTGTGACTGTGACCCCCTCAGATACCTGCTGATTGAGTATAGTGGTGCCTAGTCTGGTCCATATGTAGAAAAAAGTTGGGACTATTGAGGGGAGAGTAGAGTTTTCTTTGAGACTTCAAAATAAGTATTTGAAATAGAGACAGATTTATCCCTTCACTTTTTTTTAATTTAAAAATAGTTTTTGAGAACTAACTATATATACATTTAACTTTCCATTCTGATGAAAATCAAACCAAGTTCTTTCAAACTCAGATTTCTCATGTATAAAATGCTGATAATGACACCTGCTGTTTGTAGTTGTGATCATGGAAGGGAGCAGTGGGTGTGGGGTGCCCTGGTAACAGAATGTGTGGGAGATAGTTCTGTGTGGCTGTAAGATGAGTGATTCTACTGGCACTATCTCCTTCATAGTGGTGTGGCAGATGAGACACCAGATGCGGAGGTAGTCTTGGGACTTGGTATTATCTTATTTCAAGCCAGTTATAGCGATATATTGAGATATATTGAGATATATTAAGATTTTTAGTGATGGCAAAGAAAAATGGTATGTCATCTTATATTTCTCTACTAGCAGGATAGCTCATGATTGATGGAAATCATGCAAGTCAGAGCTTACAAACCAGAGAGAATGATGTAGATATGAAGCCTTTGTGTATTACTCAGAGGCTAGTGATTCAGGAGCACTGAGGGTAGACCAGCACTACCATAGAGCAGAACTGAAGCACAGACATATATTTTCTTCCCTGTGCATGTGGGGAGCATTAGAGTACATGGACTACAGGACTAGTTCCATGATCAGCAAGTTCATTTACATTACGTTATTTTACACTAACTGCTACTCTATGGAATAAGGACTATCTCCGTTTTGTTGGTGAGCAATGCTATGCTGTATGCTCATGTCAAAAGTTGAATTCAAACAACTGTGTGCTTAGCTCTAAGTGTGATGGTCTTTCACTGTACTGAAGGGGTGGCTGGTTTAAGTTTGAAGTGGTGGAAGAGGCAGGTTGCTGAAGTCCAAAGATTACTGGATTCATGCTCACTCTCAACAGCTGAATTACACTGGACAAGTCACTTAACCTCCATGAATTTCTCTTCCTCTGCAAAGTGAGATTTTGAAGCAATGACTTTTTTTAAACTAATATTTCTAACTTGGAAATTATGTTGAGGTACCCTAAGGAGTGACAAGAGAGAATGGAATTGGAAGAGATGCTCTTCTTCCCATCCCAAATCAGCTGCAGTGATACAGGCAAGAGAAACCAATGTCTTTCTTATTTATGCCATTGTACTTTGGGGCCTCTTTATTATAGAAGCTTAACCTTTTCCTTAAATAATAGAGCTGTCCCAGATCACAGACCAGTAACTTAGGTTAAGAAGTAAGTTGATTCCCTTTAATAGAGACTTATGAGTGCCAGGCAGACCAAAATTGTCTTGTTAAAAATCAGTACACAACCGAGGAGAATCTCACCCACTTTTTACATCATGGAAATGAGCTTTTGGTTCTCTTGATTATAAACATGACAGCATGTATAATTAAAGAATTAAAGAATATTGAAGCTTGAAAGGATTTTAGAGGTAGAGAGAGGAAATGAGGAGCCAGGTAATTTAAGTAATTTCTCTAGAGTCACATTATTAATGAGATAAAAATCTGGAGCTAGAACTGAGTAATGCTGTTTCAACTCCCTACACTGTTTTGTTTTGTTTTTTAAAAAGAAAATCCTTAAAAGTATTTTTCATGGTAGTAATTGTAGGATGCTAAATTTGCTATGATTTTTGTTAAAGATTATTTATGAGACAAGCTGCTTAGTCTTATAGATGTATTATATTTTGAAAAATTTCAAAGATATGACATGAGGATTTTTGTTATATGATATAGTTACTGCTTGAGATAGATATGTATGTGTGTGTGTATGCTATTCAAATTTAATTCATTGACTGCCATAGAAGGCAGATTCTAGGATCTCCCAATAATAAATGTGAAAGTTAATTCCTAATAAGAATCTCTTGTTTTGAGACATGAACACATCATCTAGTATTATTTTGACTCATTTGTAAATATAGTGATATACTGAGCTTCAATATTTTGAGTGATGGCAATCTCATTAGAAAGAAAAATCACAGACATTTTATCTGTCTATCATAGCAAAGGTGGTGCATAATTAAGGAAAATTATGTCAGCATGGAAAGTTAACACTAAAGTAACACTTATAATTAGTATATAATTATAATTTGTATACTTTCAAAAATAAAATGGAATAGTCATGTGACATGTTAAAAGTTTCACACTAGGTTGCTCCTATCTCTTGGTTACTGTAAATAATGATACAATGAATATGGGGACACAAATATCTTTCTGAGATAATGTTTTTGTGCCTTTCTGGTACAAACCCAGACTTAGAATTATTGGATCCTATAGTAGCTCGATTGTTAAATTCTTAAGGAAATGCCATACTGTTTTCCATAGCAACTGTACCAATGTACACTCCCACCCATGATGCACACGTGTCCCCTTTCCTCTACATCCTTGATGTTTGCAAACAGGACTTGAGAACATGATGTTCTCCCTCGTTACCATCTAAAAAGGATTGCGTACCTATTACTGTAGATATGTAAAATCAGTATTGTACAATAGTGTATGGATGTGCATTAAAAAAGAATTTCTTAGAGCTAACTATAATTAAATTACTTAATTACTTTTCTATGTAGCAGGCATAAGCCATTTCCAAACATCCCCATTCTATTTTATTTTAACGAAACCATTTACATTGAAAATGACTTTTTGCATAAATTTTATAACGATTAAATTCATCCAGTAGTCCAACATGAGAGATTAAAATTTCTCCTAGTTTCAGTTTTCTTTTGTGTCTAGAGCTTCCTCTGTAGAAAAAGTACCCAATTTTCTTGAGTCAAATTTTGTGGATCTATTTTCAAGAATTTTTGGAAACTTCTTATACTCTAGTCATTAGTAAATAATAAGCTAATTACTTTAATCACCAATTTTATAGTGATTTTACTACTAGAAAGTTCCATTAGGGATTGGATACAAGATAAATAACTATATTTTAATTCTTGACATAAAGAACAAAGAGAATTAGTAGTTCAAAGATATAGAATGAGGCATTAGGAAGATTAAATTTGAGAGTAAAATTATTCTGCTTGCATAAGGCCTGAAGCCATAAAATTCAGAAGCAAACATAGGTAGTAAGACACTTGAATCAGGGCCTCCCTGGTGGTAGCAGATTGAGCGCCACACTGAAGCATCCATGGCACAGCAGCACGAGTTCAATCCCCGGCTAGCGAGGGGACCCACATAGCGCAGCAGACTTCTCCTGCCTTGCCCGCTGCTCCCCTTATCAGTGTACTTCAGTTGATCTACCTGTTCTGCTCCCTACTCTGTCTCTGGTGAGTCCTCTCCCCTCCCGCGCATCTGGCCTGTACCCCAGCTCTTGTGTGCATAAATAGATAAATATTAAATGAAAAAACACTCTTTTTTCTTTTTTTGAAAAGAAAAGACCCTTGAATCAGTCTCAGCAATGATGTCAAATACAAAGGCAACAATAGCAAGAGAAACAAATGGTACATCAGCTAAAATACCTCTCACAGCAAAAGAAACTATCAAAAAAATTGGAGAAAATTTTTTCAAATTACATATCTGATAAGGGGTTATTTTTACAAAATATTAAGAACTTATACACCTCAATAGCAAAAAAAAAAAGTAAAATAAGTACAGGTCCTGAATATACATTGTCCAAGGAAGACATACAGATGGCCAAAAGTTACCTAAATAATATGCAACATTGCAAATCATCAGGAAATACAAATCAAAACCAAGCTATCACCTCACACCTGCTAGAAGAGCTACAATCAAAAGTATAAGTAATAACAAGTGTTGGTGAGGATGTAGAGGAAAGGGGACACTTATGCATCATGGGTAGGAATGTGCATTGGTACAGTTGCTATGGAAAACAGTATGGCATTTCCTTAAGAATTTAACAATCGAGCTTCTATAGGATCCAATAATTCTAAGTCTGGGTTTGTACCAGAAAGGCACAAAAACATTATCTCAGAAAGATATTTGTGTCCCCATATTCATTGTATCATTATTTACAGTAACCAAGAGATAGGAGTAACCTAAGTGTCTATCAATGGATGAATAGAAAAGAAAAATTATATACCCTGAATTTAGTGAGAGAATTTAATGGTTGCTACAGGGGATTTCAGGGAGGAGAAAGGGAGGGATATTGGCATGGGTGTTCTGATGGAGAGTAAGTGGAATATGTGCACATATAGAAGAGCAAAAACATAATCCTAGAATTGAAATAATAAAAAATTAAATAAAAAAATCTTTGGAGAGAGTGAATTCCAGTGTCATTTGAAGTTTTTTTTTTTGCTGTTCTTATTTCTTTGATGTTGCTTCCTTGTGACCCCAGCTAAGCATGACTGCCTGGCTCAGCTTCTCAACACCTATCAGTGAGCACACACTACCCTGAGTTTCTTGTCACTTGCTCTGATGCCTCATCATAACCCATCATTTCCCTTGTCTGTTCCTCTGACCTATTCTTGATCAAGTAGCTATCTTGGCCCAGGTGGTTCCTCAGGTGACCCTGAAGAACTCTAGCAGAATCTTCTAGCCAGGGCATTTTTATATACTATATCTTGTTTTAGCTTTGTTTATGTGTATTCTGTCTATATCCCTGCTAGATCAGACTTTTACAATTGATCTGTTTTTCCAAGGAATTTTTGTTTTATTTCCCGGGTGAAGAGTCCTAAGTTCTCTTGCTTACCTATTACCAAGAAAGATTCACCTACAGTGCCACTTATCTATCTACTCTATACCTCTCTCTATCCATCAATTGATTAATCTATCCATATAGCCATTCCAATTTATCTATCCATCTATATCCATCCATCCATCCAGCCAGCCAGCCAGTCTCATCTTTCTAAATACAGACACAATAAATCCAAAGTCTGACTCCAAAAAAGATGCAACACAGTGCAGTCACTTACACCATGATGTAGAGCTATTAAACTTTGAACTCTACTCCATTCCACTGATTTGATTTTCAGACTATTTTACTATCACAAGGGAGCAGACAGGTCAAAAAGGCAAAGACTCCCAAACCAGTAAAACATTATCTGTAGATACTCTTTATATTTGAGGAAATTGCAACAAATGATCCTATCCTGTCCCCAAGCAACCAAGCTCCAACTCCAAAATGAATGCCCTATGATCCAAACATTCATTATCAAAGCAAAACCTCCAATTAGATGAGGAGTTGATTGCCATTTTGTGAACATATGACATATGGCCAGACATGATGAAGCCCATGTATAGATGTCTCTGATCACCCTGATCATGCCCTGCAATGCTGAGAACCATACTTCTCCACTCCTCCACCCTCACGTTATGGTTAAAAAGGAAGCCCTACTCCCAGTTGGTTGGGTTTGTTTGGCATAGCCATCTCCTGTGCTCACCTTCCTTGACTCAATCTGCTTGCTGTAATCTAATGTCCTGAGCAACTTGATTCACCAGTGACTGAACCTCCATTTGGAAGAGTCACTTATCAACTCAAATAATCTATAATTTTGGTTCTTTTAGCATAGGTTTGTTAAGCTCAAACAAATAATCAAAATTAATCATAAACCAGAGGTCCTGACGGTATAAATGAAATGGTTTTTCTTCACTCAGTAAATGTTCTTTCACCTATAAATTTCTAAAAACTTCCTCAAGCAAATCTTTACATTTTTTCATGAAGATGAACAAAAAGAGTGTACAAAAATGTTTCAGTTACCCAGACCTACTCATCAGAACTGCCTCTACTAATTAAAAATTTACTAAGAAACTGAACAAATCAAAACAAGTTACTTCCCCCACCTCCATCCTCTCTTCAGACATGGATTAGGTGCTTGGAATAAGTTCAAAGATAAAAAAAGTGCAAGTAGATTGAATTCAACCTTTTGTGAAAGGGATTTTTAGTGCTATTACTCATCAAGCTTTATTAGGCTTCTGATCAATTTCTAATTAAAGAAAACATGAATCCTCATATGACAAGGAGAGACAGTGATTCCTAAGTCAGGCACTGAATGTCTTATCTCTGGAGTTTGCAATTTGTCAAAAACAAATCAAAACACTCACTATTAATTTTAATCTAGTTTTTTCATAGGGTTTAATCTTTTTTTTTTTTTTTTGGTATGAGAAATCCCAACAGCCCTTCTTGAGTTTTTACTCTATTGCTTGAAATCATTTTGGGAAAAGAAATATGTTGCAGATCATCT
This sequence comes from Galemys pyrenaicus, assembly GCA_019455555.1. Classification (NCBI taxonomy): domain Eukaryota; kingdom Metazoa; phylum Chordata; class Mammalia; order Eulipotyphla; family Talpidae; genus Galemys; species Galemys pyrenaicus. The sequence continues at coordinate 3,833,137 of JAGFMF010011959.1, read as the reverse complement.
AGTGAAAAGATGACTAATGTTAATTTCATTTCAGGCTCTATAAATACAATTTTATATTATTCATTTGAGATGGATTTATTACTTTCATAATTTTGCTCTTGTATAGCATAATAATTGATTCCATATTTCTCAGATAAACTAGTAAGAAATATATCACTTTGATACAGTATAATTCTAAGGAAAAGAAACTACCCCTTTGTCAAATTCCAAACATAAATTTGTTTTATCAAATAGAGCTGGAAGACAGGTGAGGAGTGAGAATGGTGTAATTGATTGTGAAATAAAAATAAGACAGAGTTCATGTCAATGACCAATTAATAGAAATGCCACTTTATCAGATGACACGTGTCTCCATTTTACATAATTAAGTCTGTTTCTCAAACCAGATATTCATAAATAAATTCTTGGTTTGTTTTATGTTTTCCCTCCATCATATAAATTATATTTATGGTTCATTCATTCATAGAACTTCTAAGCTGGAGGCAATCATAAAAATAATTTAGTTAACTCCTCATTTTATATGTGAGGAAACTGGAGAAAAGATAATAGACATTGTCAGGGTTTCCTGTTACTTTACAACCTTGTTTAATAGCCTTTACCTAATGCAAATTATATCATATTTACTCATATAACTTCATTTCTACCCTTCCCTGTTTTTACGCAAATGTTTATACCACATGAAGGGAAGAGACCAGAAAGAAATTCTGTGGCAATTTTGTGACTTTGGAAGTACATCCCTTAAGGTAAGATGAGAATCTTCATGAACTCTAGTAGGATCCTCTTTCTTGAATAAGGCTGTAAAAACTAGCTGTTGGTTAGTGGGCTGCCATTCCAGTTTTTCACTACTGCATGCTACCTCTTTTGCAATCCATATTTGAATTATTCTTCCCACTTATTGTTGAAAACCAGGATATGGTGAGGTATAGAATTGTTCTTTTAGTGGTAAACTCAAGAAATATATATACATGATGGGGTTTTAGGGATGCACATCTGAAACTTACATAATGCTGTAATGCGATGTTATTTCAATTAAGGAGGGGGAAAATGAGTGTTTTATGTCCATCGAAAGACATATACAAGGCTATTCATTCCAGCTAGGCTCATGTACACAGAAGATGACATACTATATGATTTCATCTATGCAAAATTTAAATGCAAGCAAAATTAGTCATTGGGATACTTATCAAAGTAACAGCAGTTACTTTGAGTTCTTTTGGTTATTTAAGAGGGCTATAAGAAATCTCACTTTGAGATTTAGGGACATAGGCATATATATATATATAAATATATATATATATATATATAAATTCACTGAGATTTAGGCACTGCTGTATCTTAGTCATAACTTGAGAAAAAAGAAAAATAAAAATGCATAATAATAGCAAAGATAGAAAGAAGGAAAGAAAGGGGGAAAGAAAAAAGAAAAGGGGAGAGAAACATTTTATGGGGAGAAAGTAAAACCATCTGTAGATGAACTTCTGACTAGATGACCACTTTGCTATACCTGGGTCGTATGATTTCCACAATCCTCTTCAGCTATAATAGTCCATGATTGTTTGAATAAGGGAAAAATAAGGTGAAATTTCGGGAATGGCAAAGGGAAGTTAACACCAGCTTTTATGACCCAATATTATGATTGTCAATGGACCCATTAACAAGAAAATGATACAAACTATAAAAATTCTAAATTGCTGTGTCAAGTCCCCACTTTCCTTACCTGAAAGCTACGGTTACCTTGTGCATCATTACACTGACTGTAAATTAGAAACCTCATTTTACTCCCTCCATCTGCAGAGACTAGTGCTTAAAGAAGGCGTGAGCAAAATGTGTTTTACAATTCAAATTCGGTTGTACAAAATCTTTCCACTTTGAGCCAAAATGAAAAGCTTCCCTTTGCCATTATAATCAGAACAAAACCCTGAGCCTGCAGATTAGTTCTCTGTAGCCATTGTTACCAGAGTGATTCATGTTAACCTCTGATTCAACATCTAAGAAATTTAGGAGCAGGTAGAATCAGCAGCCACTTCCTTGGTATATTTGGTGGTGGGAGCAGTCACCCACACATTCAGTGACCATCACTTCTTTCCACAAATTCAAAAGTGACAGAAATTCACAGTTCCTGCATGATAAGAAATTATAGGGTTGAATCATTATACTTGGGCATGATTATTCCTTCTTTTGTATAAACCCAGGACCTCTAAATTAAAATAATACTCACCAGAGAAATAAAAGATTGAGCTCATAACATGGATCCAAGGTTTTAACTTCTCTCCTTCATTTAACTCTAAGCATTTAACTGTTCTATAGATGGTGAAAGTGAATATAGATCGAAGAGAAGAGGCTGGGTACACCTCTTCAGAGGAGAATGGACAGAAGTGCAGAAGGCTGTGTTATGAACACATTTTGAGGTACAGGGAAGATCATTAGAGGGCATTCATGGATGATGGTTTCATTTTATGTACAGTGAAAGCAAGACTCTGGATGAATCTAAGTAGAGACTTGTCTCCCTCACAGATATTAAGATCTATGAGGTTTAAAAAGTTATTACTGCTTCTCCAGCATCCAGTCAGTCATGTGGCTGGAAATTAGGAAACTCTTAAAAAAAGGGATACTCAACTGAATGCATGAATTAAAAGTGGAATATACTATAACAGTGGGAAAAGAGTCAGAAATATCTAGACTCAAATACTACCATGCTGTATCCTATTGAATCAATTATTTAATATTAATTTTTAGGATGCTTATAAAGATTAAATGAATGAATGTCTAATATTTATTACACAGAAAAATAAAACTAGATTAGTCCTACATTATTTGTATTCTGCTTATAATCACGACTTTCAAACAGTAAATATACCTTGATTTTAGGATATGAACTTTTATTTTGTCCCATGGCAAAGGAAGTCCTCATTTAAAACTAGGCTTGTAGTTTTGTAGATGGCATTTTAATTTTCTCAAGTGAAGCAAGAGAACATTTTTGGAACATAAAGAATTTTCCTTTTTCAGGTAAAACATGCATGTGTTTTCTCATCCTATCAGAATTAAATATAGTGGCCAAAGTTTGAAAGGGAGATTATTCAATGTGGATGGATTTTAAAACTTGCCTAAATGTTACCCAGAGCCAGGAGGGATAGCTAATATCACACACACACAAAAAACCCAGAGTGAATATAGGGCAGGTTTTTGAGAAGTTAGAAAAAGGACAGAAATCAATAGACTGAGGTTTAATCAAGATAAATGGAAAGTAATTCACTAGAGAAAGCCTGAATCTGAAGGGGGTAAAAAAAGAATGAAAGCCAGAAAATTGTATGTTTGGAGTCATTAATGTGGAAGAAAAAAGGGCTAAGGGGACAGTTGTCAAGAAATTTGATGTGTGTTTACAATGAGACGCTACTGCAAAGACTGTCCTATGAAAAATTGCTAATTGAAATTATTCATTGGAGTCTATCTACATACATATATATATGAACTGGAAAATAATAGTCCTTCTAAAAAACAAAATATATTGGTAGATCCATATATTAAAAACAATGTTCAGTTATTCTGTGGTCATTAGTTTTTGTTCTTCTAAATGGTTTTAGGATTTAAAAGAAAAATCACCAATACAAACAGCAACAGAAGAACACACCTAACTGGAAAATTACAAGGCTTGTCACACCACTTTGGGTCACCGTTGTCCCTCAGACATGCCACATCTCATCATCCTGCTCAACCTTTGCTGGTTTCCCTCCCTTTGATTCCACCTATCTTTCTTCTCTCTCTGGTTATAGAAATTCAATTCATTATCTAGACCAGCCTCAAATGCAATCCCACTGGTATGGCATTTCATGATTTCTGCTTCTGCCTTCAAAATGCCAAGCTGCCTCAGTCTGATTTCCTTCCCCTGGGAAACATGGGATAGGGGAGAGTACTACAGCCAGAGGGTTTGACTTGGGCCATGTGAGCTATTTAGAAATTGAGATTGGATAATAACCTACATTTGATGACTACATGAGAGATGACTGCGTATGGACATGATCATGAAGCAGAAAGCCCACCAAGAGATACTCTGGAGGACACTGTGATGGTTGGGGAAAGTGACCTCAACAGACCTTGTGAAAGCATGTCACGAGATCTCTGTGCCGATTATCAAAGTATCATCCTCAGCTCAAATATTCCATCCAGTGGGGCTAGACAGTCCGACAAATTATGCAAAAATAGCCTAATTGTCAGGTTACTTACACGGTGAGCAATCTAATCATTTGGAGACTTAATGATCTTTGCAATATTTTTACTGCTTCAAGGCACAGACAAAAGGGACAGGTAGGAGAGAGCTGTCCCTTGAACCACATGAGTGTTAAGGCACTGGGGTAACTCCCCTTCACTCTTCCCCCTCCTCCCCACCACATGCATACCAGTAGAAAATCCTATGTCACTTCTGGCAATCCCAGAACCTAATACAGTCATTACTTGGTATCTATAAGGGCCAGGAGAGGGGGTTGGTTTCAGGATATGAACTCCCATTCCAGAATCCACAGACACTGAAGTGTCTTAGAGTCAGCATTTCCCATCCATGGGCTCTGCAGCCGAGCATTCAATCAACAGAAGGTGAGGTCAGTTGAATCTGTGAGTGTGGAACCTCAAACAGAAAAATTGTGACCTGTGAGTGAACCCACTCAATTCAAAACCATGTTGTTCAAGGGTCACTCTATTTCTAGTACTTCCAGGTGGCTGGTGCACTGCACAGGTGTTCACAGGTATTCTACCCAGTTCTACTGGTCATGTTGTTGATGGAGATTTATCACAGATACAGTTAACAGTCACTCCTTGCTCACACTATTTTGAGTTTTTTTTTTAATTTTTATTTTTAAAATTATTATTATTTTTTAATATTGTGAAAGTGGAGATGATTGGTTTTCCCTAACACAAAAGTGTTTAAAAGTAGATACTGTTTACTATAACTAACCAAAGTACTTTAATTTTTGAAAATAGACTTTTACCACTTTTACTTAAGAGTTAGCACATATTTCATTATGTACATAAAAGATGACAGAAGAGTGCTCACAGAGGAAAGCTATGTACACCTCTGGCCTACAGAGTTTATTTTCAGTCTATACCTGTGAGAAATGCTTGGCTAACTGGGGAAGACTATTTTTCTATAAAGTTGATTTTTCTTCATAATTAATTTCTGAATAGTAGAGAACTCTTAAATATTATAATTAAATAAAATAGACTAAATAATTTAAAAATCCATGAATTATTAAAAATAACGAGAATATGTGGTTAAATGCATAATTTGTTTTAAATGTGAATATGAAAAATACAGTGATTCAGAACACCAGCATGGGAAATAATGAAAAAAATTTTCAAATAGGCTTTCCCACCTGACTACTATTTTTGAAACCCTAGCAAGATATAAAAGGAAATTAGTATTTAATAAAGAGTTGGAAGGAGTGGATAGAGTATTAAGTAAATCAAAGAGAGGATTTTAAAATATGAATGAAATTGCATCAACAGAATTTTGTAGAAGAATATTAATCAAGTCTACTAAGTGAGTTCTGAAACATTTTGTGCATTTTAAACGGTGTTGATTCTTGTAGGTAATGATGCTCCATTATAAGAAAAGTAAATATTTGGATGACACAAGATTAAACAATAGATTGTCTGAATTGGCCTTGCTCATTTGACTTGCAAGATAATATCCCCTGAATTGAGAAGCCTATATTAATATTCATTTTGAGTTTTGAAGTGCTAAATTAGGCTATGCATCCAGACTAAAATGTAGTAATGCAAATTTGGAAGCACAAAAACCAACATTTATGGGACTAGGAAACAAATAGCAAAACCCACGAGAGCTAGCAAATTTTAATTTCAAGGGCTCTGGTGGAGAATGCTTGCTAATGAGAATGGTAGGTATGTATGTGTATGTGTGTGTGTTTGTGTGTGTGTATTATATGATGAGAATGCAAATACTTGATAGGATTAAGAAAAAACAAGAAAACCAAACCAGAAAAGCTCTGACTGTCCAGCAGAAGCATTGCTTGTCTTGGTGGCACAAATATTAGAAAGTCAAAAGCCAAGTAAGTTAGATAACAAAGCATCAATTAAAAGATTTGCACAAAACAAAGCAAAAACAAACTCTTAGATGGCAAGAACATAATGGTGGTTACCATAAAGGGGGGTGGGGTGGGTCAGGTCAGAAGAGGGTAATTATGATGATGGCTATGTACAAGACTTCTGCTGATAGTAAAATGTAATAGATAAGGATGTTGGTATACAAGTCTGTATACCTGAAACTTATCAGAATATAAACCAATATTACTTCAATTAAAAACATTGTGCACTAACCACTTTCATTTTGTTTTAGTAAAAGCCATGTATTTTGAAGTCATATTTCAAATTTTATCTATCAATTCTTTGTCCTAATAAACCCAATGCAAAATATGCCTCTTAGTAACTGAATTCATAGCTATGACAATTGTGAGCAGTCACCTTCTTCTCACCCCCAACAAAGATGTCTCCAAACACTACAGATTTTTATAAAGCATATTTTTTATTTAGATCAAAAATAATTTTCTTACTTAAATAAATTCCTGTTTGGGCAACTTATATCACTGAACTTCTTGACTAGAAATGTTGTTTAGCAGAATTACTAAAATGTTAATATCAAGGACTAGAGCTAATTTCTTCAATAGATATAGGATCTTCCAAGATCGGTTGAAAGATGATTAGAGACCTTTATTATGGTGCTTCTTAACCCTGATATTTTTGTAATGGTCAAATATTAGTCTCTATTCTTTTAAAATTTCTACACTTGGGGCCTCCCTGGTGGCATAAGGATTAAATCTCAGCGCTGTCACTGCTACAGCCTGAATTCAAGCGTTAGCTAAGATCTGATCAACGCAGGACACAGCAGATCTCTCCTGTCTCATCCACTGCTCCCCTCAGCAGTGAATTTCAGTACAGCTACCTGTTCTGCTCCCCACTCTGTCTCTGGTGAATACTCTCACCCCCCCATACTTCTGGTACACAAAAATAATAAATTAAAAATTAAAATTTCTACAAATATTACAATTGGTTTAAAGAGAAGTTTTTAGTTCTATCAGACAACCTTACAGCTTGACTTCCTTTGCAACAATTCTGTAGGGAAAAATAGAAAGAGCCAAAGATATGAGTAATGGTTCTACTCTGGGGTCATGTTTTTCTCTATAAATCAATCAATCACTATTGTCATTTTATGATAATTGTTTGAGCTCAGTTGATGTGACTGTCATCTTCTTTGTTAAGGAACCAACACAATCAACTTCCAAGTTCTCTGACCATGGTAAATTAAAAATTTGCCACCCTATAAACCTACTTAGGAGTTGGATGGGAACTTTCCTCAGTTAATTCAACTCTGTTCCCTGTAAATAATTGTGATAGTAACATAATCCCCTAAGTATTTTAATCTACAACAGGAACTAAAATTCTGTTCAATGGTATGGAGGAATGGGACAATCTATGTTTTGAAAATAAGTATTCCACAGATAAAAATTCAAATTCTTCCTGAATTTTGGCTCTGCTTAAGGCATTTCTACATCAAAAGATATATTGCATTGGAGAAGGAAATCAATATCAGTCTGAAAAGCCCAAGTGGAAACATCTCAAATGAAGTCTGGCATTCAATAGAAAGTTCACAGTTATGGACTTTTAATTGTCCAGAGAAAGCGAATACTGATCCTTGACCTTCTTTAGATCACAGGCCATTAGAAGAGTTTTGTAGCTGTGAACAAAAAAGAACGGATCAGAATGAGAACTGTAATGGCCCCCTGAAAAGCAACTGTGAGTAAATAAAAAATGATCAGAATAATGCTCCAAGCATATTAAAACATTAGGTTCTAATATGTGTTTTCTAAACAGTAAGCACAATAATAAATGACTTAGTCTGGGTGACATCCTGTCGTCTGAGATCTGTAATTGTCATGGACCATGTGCACTGTATAAAGTACACACACTGAGACTTCACCTTGGAGAGTTCCTCTGGTCTGAATTTGCAAAAGAAATCTGTAATTCTACTTGTGGGAAAGTCCTTAAAATGCCTGTTAAATAGTTCCTCATATTTTTTATTTAGGTGTCTTTCCAAGTTTTATGGTTGGTACTTTTTTTTACCCTAATTGTCCCATATCCTTTCTTGTATCTTTTAGCTGATGCAAAAAAATACTACAAAGTAATAACCCTAATTTCTCTAGTATTATAGTTAAAGAAAAACAAGCTCATTTCATTGATGTATAATTGACATATAACACTATATTAGTTTTAGGAGTAACAACAGAATGAGTCAATATTTGTATGCACTGTAACATTTTTTGCTTCCAAAGCTACAGTGTTTTTTTTTTTTTTTTTCTTTTGATGAGAATTTTTAGGATTTCATCTCTTGGCAACTTTCAAGTACATATGGCAATATTACTAACTATAGTCATACCCTTCAGATATGGGTGAGGATGTTAGGGCAGAAAAATCTCTTCTGTAAGTGTCAGACATACACATTGGTGAGTTTGAAGAACAATTTGACAACATCTAGCAGAGCTGAAGATGCATATACCCTGTGGTCAGCAGTTACATAGTTATAAGACGTGTTGAAGGACACACACATAGAGCTATTCATTACTGTTATCTGCATATCAAAGTGAAAGCAATATTGATTCCATCATTAGCAGAATGTACTAACTGCCACATATTCTTATAAGTGAAAAATACTAATAGCAACTACAGTAGATCAACCAGAACTCTGTATCAGTATGTACAAATCTCAAAAGCAGAGCTATAAGTGCATAAGGCCAGGCTACATAAAGATGAGACAGTTTTATGTATTTGGGACACTTGTAAACAATACTGTGTAGTTGAAGGATACATACTTTATAGTCAGAGTATAAAAACAAGAAAGGAAGGGTAGTGATAACCAGTGGAAAGCAGAGAGGTGCACCATTTTATCTAGTGTTTTGTTATTTTGGGGACACACCCAGAACATTATATGATTTTCTACATATTTTGCGTGACTGAAAATATTTTGTAATAGAAAACAATCTCTTTTGTCTAAAGTAAAATAATTTATTTCATAGGTAGTTACGTCTTTTATTTTTTTTTAAAAAGATTTATTTATTTATACATATAAGAACTGGGGTACAAGCCAGAATCCAGGGCAGTGAGAGGATTCACCAGAGACAGAGCGGGGAGCAGAACAGGCAGAGTGACTGAAACACATTGCTGAGGGGAGCAGTGGGCAAGGCAGGAGAGGTCTGCTGTGCCATGTGGGTCCCCTCCCTGGCCAGCAGCAGGGATCAAACTCGTGCTGCAGTCATTGCAGTTTGCTTCATAGTGTGTTGCTTAACCCACTGCGCCACCAGGGAGACCCAACTTCTGTCTTCTAAATATGATACAATTGCTTTATTAGGATATTTACCTGATTTCTCATTTTTATTTGCAGTGAAATGTACAAAATATGAAAATATACTAACATAACTTTGAAGAACCAGTACAGAAAAATACTTCATAGTTTTCTGATGATGCTGTGAAGTTTGGGTACCAGGAAGGTACTAGACATTATTTTTAGGTAACAAGACCCATGAAAAATTAGATAATAGCCAAGTAGGTGAAGTTTATCTCTTTTCCCAATATCCTTTTCTCCCCACCCTCAAGCTCTGTCATCTAAAAGTTTATTTAAGCAACAACAGTCCCCAAACTTGCACACTTCCAATTATTCTCAGATTATCAGCCCTGTGCCAGGGAATGACACCCGGTGGCATGAGTTAAACAGGAAGACAGACCCCAGCACAGCACAGGCCTGTGTATACTGTATATGAACAGAACTTCTGCCTCAGGGTACAAGCTATGAAATGGATGAATTCAATGATCTATTTAAATGTCAATCAACTGCTCTTTTAGTAGTGAAACTGGACCTGGTAAACTCTAGAATTTTTCCCAGAGGTAAGATTTGCAGAGGTCTACTTTATTTCCCCAATCTCAAATATTATAAGCTATCACAGATATTGAAGAGAATGAGTCATAAAATCTTTTTTAAAGGACTGCATTTAGGAATAGATGGCTGAAATAAAAGGTCCAGAACAACAGACAATCAATATGCACTTCAGTGTTATTTTTTCAAAATAATTTGCTATTTTATTAATATTCAATTACATATGTTGGACACCTTACAGTCTAGGAGAATTGAAAGACATATAATTATCCCTATTTTATGATGAAGTGAAGACCCAGATAAAGTTAGGAATATATGTAAGGTGCTAAGATAACAGAATGAGTTAGTTTGTTCAGGTTGTCCGGATGTAGATGAGGTTTGACTTCACCAAGGAGTCATGCCTACATTCTGTGTATTCTTTACTTGAGCTCTTACTATTCATTTTAAATCAGAGAAGTGATCTGATATTGCTTGCCTATAGCAATAACAAACATAGGATTGACAGCAAGTGTGCCTCTTCTTAACTTCGCACTCACTGTTCCTCATTTGGGATCTTGCTGCACATACTCTTCTGTGACCTCTTTTTATGTGAGAAAAAGATCTCGTTGTTCTTTTCTATCTATTCCTATAACCTACCTCAGTATTCCATACCATTTTTATATACGTCACTTTGTTTCCCTACACAAAATATTGATAACTGAGGAAAATTTCTTAGAAGTGAGGTACTATGTCCTGTGATCTTATGAACTCCAAATCCTATTCTCCCATCTTGCTCATCATGAATTACTTAATTTTCCGTTGCTTTCCTCTCTTCCTCCTTCTTCCTCCTGTCCTCTACTTCCTCCCCTATCTCTTTTCTTTGTGAAGATTTTTCATGGACGACTAGCTTTGCATATGCCTTCTGGCTAAATTCTGCCCCAGTGTCTCCAACTCTAAAAAGTGCCTGGGATAAATTCTTATTGCAGAACTTTCATCTTAAAATTTAACATTAAAAGTGATTATTGAGCAAAACAGTGCTATGTGCTAATGGTTTATAGTTCACGAACAAGTTCTAACTGAAAATTATATGAAGTTTTTTAATCTTATGAGCATTGGGGAGAATTAACAAATGAGAATTTTCCCCTGGGTATAAAATATCCATTGGTAGATGTGAATCTTTTTTGAATGCACAGAATTTTAGAAATGATTTAGGTCAGAGTTGTTGAATTTCAGCTCTGCGACTGATTGGTTGTATGACTGGGTATATCATAATTTTTTTTTTTTTACTGCTTTAGTACTCTATATTTAAAAGAATAGTTGTAATAATAATAAACTAATAAAAAATTCTTTTAAAATTTGGTCTAAGATAGCGTTTTCTGATATGATTTTCACTTTAACCTAAAGAGGAAAAGTTTCATGGTCAAGTTAACATAAGAAACTCTGGGGGTAGTTCTGCAGATTTTTATTTTCTTGCAGTTTTTCAGCTGTCTTAATATGTGAATTCTTTTGGGTATCTAAGAATCAGAAATAGTTTGAAGCAGTTCCTATATTATCTAATTTCCAAATTCTATTTTCTGAAAAGAATGTTTTAGAGGACTTGAGCTGTGAAGAACATATTTTTGGGAATACCCATCTAAGATTTCAAAATAAAGATACAAAATTTCTGGAATATTTCAGGTACTCAATTATAATTTGTATTACTCTTACCAAACAACTTTTCAAATATGGAACAGAGGCATTCTAGGAGAATTAAAGGACATCAGAGAAGAGGGAATGCAAAGAATAATAATGAATAAAGAACCCCTCTCCCGAAAGGTTTTAGGGGAATTTTATCCAATAAATGAATCTTAAACTGTAGAGAAGATTTAGAGAGTTTAGAAAGTGAATGTCAGTGGCATTAGTTTCCAACACAGACATATTGAATTTCTCCTGTCTTTTCCATCATGGTCCCATGTGTAAGAATATTAGCCCGAGAGTAAAGAGCTCTAAATAGTCTTTAGGCACAAAGAAAAAAGTAGTAGAACAATGACCTCAATGACAAGGAATGGGGCAGATATCATGAACACAGGCATGTTGAGAATGGGATATTGAAAAATGAAATTGGTAGGTGCTATTTATTCCTAGAGTTTGATATATTTATGTGTTTTTCCCTCACACATTGACAAATTCTGGTGAAATAATGATCTCTGTTGATAATTTATTAATTCAGGGCATTCGTTTTAAATACAGTAGGAGTCTATGGATTCCTTCTGGTAGCTTCTAATTGTCTGGTGCTTCTGATATTATTCTATTGATCGCTTGCTTCCATTGTGTGTCCCAAAGGCAGAGAAGGGCAAACAGCAATCATGAAATATGAATGAGATGCCTCATTAACCTTTGGGCTTTTGAGTACTTGGAAACATCTAATCTATGTCATAGGCAAGAAAGCCTGGAAACTCTGCAGGGGGTTGAGGGGAGAGAGGAAGGACAGTTTACTTTGTGACTGGTGAACTACTCCATGCCCAGTGCTGGCATGGTGCCTGGTCTGAGAGCAGAATCCTGCATCAAACTGGAGATGCTCACATTTCAGCAAACACAAATGTGAAAGTAGACTATCAGGCCTCGCTCCAAAGCTCTGATTCAGTGATGAGGGTAGTCTGCATCTCCCTCAATGACTCCTACAGATGACCTGTGGACTCTTCTTGGGGCACCTGGCTAACTAGACCCACTCAAGAAAGGGGATGATAATAACAGAATTTAAATTTCTTGTGTGAGTGTGTGTGTATGTTTAATCAGGACATCTGGAATGTGTTTTATTTTCATATGGAATAAACCTCAAACAAAAATACATGATATTGAATTGTGGTTATTTTTTCTGAATCACGAGATGTTACTCTGTCAACAAAGAGGTTGTCATTGAGATTACTTAGAGCTTTTCTCATCAGCATTTACTGTGGTTTCATAGTCATAATTAAGAGGGTATAAATATAGTGTGTATGAACATCATGTCATCTATTATGGAGATAACACAAGAGTTTAAAAGTATTCAAATACTTATAAAAATGCTTACTGCTCTGGAATTGACTATACAAGACATTAAAAGTGAGAGTGCTGTTATGGTTGCATAAGGTGATAAACAGAGCAAAACCATAGCATATAAGGAGACAGTAAGCCCAGCTTTGTAGGGAGCAGGTGGAAATATTTAAAGGAACAAGAAAGAAAAAATTGCTGGCGATCATCTGTCCTGAAGCTACCCAATTTTCCTTCTGGTTCCTCAGAAAACACCCAGGGAGTCTTAGATTGATGATGACTGGGGTGGTAAAGGATTCCACTCAGAGTTTCTCGCCTCTTCTGTTTCCTAGGTCTGCAGCAATCCCACTGATTCCTTAGCTTTTCCTTCCACAGACAAAATCTTAGCTAATTCTTTGTATATACTACTTTCTCAAACCACATAGAAAAATGCTTAGAGTTGTCTTTTATCCTCTTCTTTCTGGCCCCCTGTAAGTCCTGCCTCATTCTCAGGAAAATCTGTATTCACTGTCACCTATCTCTCCTCACTTGAGAAGTTCCAAGCATGACTTAACAGGATTGTCCAGCATAAAAATCATGACAAAGCTGTGTATTTTAACAAGAAAAAGTTATACATTTTGAATGATAGACTAAGAAAAAGCAACAATGTTTTCAAGATTAAAATGACTTTGTAAAGGCTTTAGCACATTTCCAGAAGTCCAAAAGCAGTTTTCATCTACCAGCTCATTCACCACTAATTAAAATACTCTTGCTTCCAGGAGCCATTTTCAAGATAAACTATATTCATTCTATTATTTTTCAACTTTATTCTATCCAGAGCTGTACTGCTGTTTTTCAGGCTTGCATACACACACACTCACATATATTTTGATTTATTTTAATACATTACATTCAGGATAAATCAGATTTTCTTGTGGGCAGCTGAAAGATTTTGCTCCATATGAAAGATTTTGCACTACCTCCCTAGTGGCGCAAGGGGTTAAGTCTCAGCACTATCAAGCTATCATCAGCTACTTCAGCATGATTTCGAATCCCAGACATGGAGCTGAACCACATGGCATACAGACCTCTCCTGTCTCACCCGCTGCTCCCCTCAGCAGTGTATTTCAGTAGACCTGCCTGCTCTGTTCTCCACTCTGTCCCTGGTGAACCCTCTCACTACCCACACCTCTGGCCTGCACCTCAGTTCTTGTATGCATAAATAGATAAAAATAAATCTTAAAAAAAGATTTTGCCCCATTTGAAAATACTGATGATGAAGGGAAACATCTTTCTACTTCTAAAAACTATCTCAATGAATTTCTGAACACAACATAGGATGAAAGTGCAAGGGAAGGACATATGAACTCATCTAACAGTCCTGTCTTTCCACAGAAACTGAGGATCAGGAAGGTTAAGTTCACATTGCTAATTAACTGCCCAGCTGCCAGTCCAAAGCATTTCCTCTAACATGATTTCTTTACATTGTACCTTAGAACATTTGTTACACTGGATTTGTCTGTGGAGGGCTTGTGTTAATTATTTTATTCCTACATCAAACTTTATTTTGTGCAATTAAGTAGATGAGCTCACACTAAATATTTGAAATTCCAAGATGGGGAAAAAAATAGTTTCTGCTCTTATATTTCCCACAATGAGACTTAAAGTATCTATTTTTTCATTTAAAAGTAATATGTGTCCGATGTCTTTCTTTTCAAGCAATCATCTTAAGAGTCCAATAATGAATAAATCCATGTTCAGACAAAATTATAACAGAACCCTGTGTAGAGTATATCATGTTACCATTTGAAGAATACCTGCATTATCTCCAGTTTTGGGGGTTTAAAAACAAAAGTTATGAATATTCATGCAAAAGTATTTGTATGAAAATAATTTCATTTTCTAAGGTAAATGCTGAGGAGTTTCTGATCATAGTGTAAGTTTAACTTTTAAGAAATGTTGACTTATTTTCTGAACTAACTGAAACATTTTGCATCCTTACCAAAAAGTGGGCTGAGAATTCCAGATGTTCCTAATTCTCCCAAATATATGGTATTGCCAAATAAAGAAAAAAAAGGTAGCCACTCTAAAATATATGGTGGTATCTCATTGTCGGTTCAATCTGTTAATGCAATCGAGCACCTTTTTATATACGTATTTGCCATCTTATATATCTTCTTTTGTGAAATGTCAAAGTTGGCACATTTTTTTTTATCAGGTTGCTGGGTTTCTTATTGTTGAACTTTGAGAGCTTCTTAAGCCTTTAAAAAGACTTTTATTGACTTATTTTCAAGCTTACTGCTTTTTTTCCTCAGCAGTGTCATATCTAACAAAGACTTTCTTCATTGCAGTTACTATTTTTCATTTATAACATGTCTCCATCCCTTTCCTCCCTTCCCTTCTTTCTTCTCTTTCCTTCCTTCTGCAACTTAATATTTATTGTAAATCGACTATATGCCAATATTTGAAACTATGTAAATGATGATATTTTCCTTCAGAAACCTTGTAGCCTAGTTAGAAAAATGCTAGTGAAATAGAGAATTGTTATATGGTAAATAGAAATAGACACCTGAAGATGGGCAGATGAGGAAAATAGATTAAAGTGTCCTTGGGAAGTTATACCCCAATGGAGCTTTGCAAGACTTGTAGGATTTATCACAGGAAAGAAAGGTAAATAGGATATGTGCTATTTCATTTTACCCAGAACCCAGAAGTCACTTTTATATGTATCAGATAATTGAATTAAAATAAATATTCTCCTTTTTATGTTTTATTCAATGGTTAGTTTTATTTTCATATTTACTTTTTCTTTCGGGTGAAGAGATAGAATAGCATGAAGACAAATGAGCAGATTCTAGGGGACAGAGACCTTTCTCATCACAAATGAACATGTTCACATTCTAATGTGCAGATTTTTTATTTTTTGGTTTTGTTGTTGAGTCATGAGTCCATGAGGTCAGACTATTTTATGTGGCTAAAAATGGAGTTTGTGAACAGGTAAAAGTATAGAATGTTGGGTACAGATTCAACATTTTGGGCCAAATGAGTGTCCTATTTGCCTTACATTATTACCTACTTTGCAGGCTCTAGAGTTCTTACAGAGACCCCCAAGGAAAATATTCCTTCAGCATAGAAAAGAGATCTGTTGATCAGCTTGCATTAGGGGACTGCTAGTCTATCAATAACTGAGACAAAAAGAAAATGGAATCTTTGTCCAAGAAAGAGAACTAAGTTATAGATTCAAAAAGTCTGTGGGAGAAAAAAAATCTTGTAAACTAAAAATGATTCTACTTTAAATCCTATGTCGAACAAGAGAACATATGTGAGAAAGGGAAGAACGGTGAAGAGGGAAGTTATGAGAATGAATACTTTATAAACTTTACTGATCAAAAAATGAACTCCTCAATTCAGCCTACTGGCAGAATGGAGAATATGGCAATTTAAAAAAATATTTTTGAGATCTTTGAGCTCTTGAGTAAAATATAAAACAGGGTTTCCATTACAGTTCTCTGTTAGGGTGAATCAATTCACTAAAATACTCACATACCTTGAGGTATTTGATGCCCATTTTATTGGACAAGGGGTACTTATCTTCTAAAGCAAAAGGAACAAAGAATTATCTATCTTCTTAAGTTAGGAGAACCTAACTTAAGGACTTGTGGATCAGGCACACACAAATGTTACATTATTTTTTCTTCTTGAAGCAAATATGCATAGTCAAAGCATTGTTAGCAATTCTCTCTAGTATAGTGCTTGGTATATAGTGGCAGTCAAAGATTTGTCAAACAAGTACCTATGCAAATAGATGCTAGTGACACACAAGTTCCTTTATCTGAGTTAATTATTGTTTTCATCATCCAGAAACTTTATATATATATTTATATAACTTTTCATTTTAAGTTAATAAAGCATTCTGTGAGATTATATAGAAAGTCCAAAGTAATATCCTGGGGCCATTATTAGGCATCTCACTTTATTTAGGTCTTATTAAAAATTTTTATTGCACTTAAAATTGCTTTAATTTTTTCTAGGAAAAATCATGTAGATCACTGATTTTCCCTGAAGCTCAATTAGTATATGGTGTATTTATTTTAATTTTGATATAAAATATAAACTTTTACAAATTTTGATATATAAATAGAAATGGTTTTAATTTTCTTACATTTTATTATTATTACTTTGATTCATTTGCCACTGGGAAATTACTGAA
Organism: Galemys pyrenaicus; assembly: GCA_019455555.1. Taxonomy (NCBI): domain Eukaryota; kingdom Metazoa; phylum Chordata; class Mammalia; order Eulipotyphla; family Talpidae; genus Galemys; species Galemys pyrenaicus. The sequence goes on along the minus strand of JAGFMF010011959.1, from coordinate 3,816,029 downwards.
TAATTCATTATAGTCATGTTTTCTATTTCAAGTTCACTGTTACAAATAGACTCCCTCAGTAACTGTAATTTGGTCAAGGCTATTTCTCTTAAAGATAAATCAATGATGTCCATTCACTTAGCTAGCCTGAAGTATTGGTATTTGTGATTTTACTGATTTCTTCAAAATGTTTTGATATATAAAAACATACAATAAAATTCATAATTTAAAGTATACTATTCAGGGAATTTTAGTATATTTACAATATCATGAATTCTAGGACATTTTTATTATCCCCAGGAGAAGATCCATATCTAGTAGCGGTCTCACTCACCATTCTTCTCTCCTTACAACCCCTGATAATTGCTTTCTACTATGGGTTTCATTCTTCTTGAAGATTCAAGTCAATGGAATCACATAATATATAGCTTTTCATGTTAGGCTCCTTTTACTCAGCATGCCTTACGGTTTATACCCCTCCATTCCTCTTTATGACTGAATAATATTCCATTACACGGAATTAACAAAGCATGGAAAGGATTTAAAATAAACTATTACCTCACTTCTAAGATGAGAAGTATAGGTTATGTTTCACTACTATACACATTCTTCCTGGAGTTGAAAGGAAAAATGATGGTCTGAGGTTTTCAGAGTCAGTGGAATATGAGTCACAGAGTAGCCTGGGGAATTAATCTTGGACACATGGATATTTCATTCTGTGAGAGAGGAACATTCTGAGAGGGAGGGGCAAAGGTGTGGGTGGGAGGGAAATAAAGGGCTGGAAACTGAAGCCTGAGGACAGGAAGCTTGATGCCTCCCAGAGGATGCAAAGAGGAACAATGAGTATGTGATTTTGAAATAACTGTTGTGGGGAAACAGTTAAGGTTATAAGCTGTAAATTCAACATAATCAGGTATAAAGCTGGGCTCCCCAAATTAGGTAATTCTATAAACCAATCCTATATCAATAAAAGCTTCTTAATAAAAATTAGAAAATAATATTTAAATTTGTCACACATTTTCTGAGAAGAGTTAAATAAATGTAAAAAAAAATTGTGCTATGAGCCCTGACACATCACAGTTAAATCTGTAAAACTGTTAGATATGCAAAGGTTGTCAGTAGAGTAGAGCCTGGCTTGATTTTGACACAAAATCCTCTAGAAACAGGTCTCCAGGTCAAGACTTTCACACCAGTACCAAAGGTGAAGCAGTATAGAGCTAATGGATGAGGAATAAGCCGAGCTCCGGGGCAGATGGAATGAAATCACCTAAAGCTCCCAGGTCCTTAAAGGTCAGAAAAGAAAAGAGAAAAGAAAGAATGGGAAGATTTGTGGGAGTGAATTAGCCAAAACACATGATCAGATTAATTTTCTTATAACAGTAATGAGAACATTACAATGAGGAAATTAAAACTTGGATAATAGAAAGCAATAGAAGAAAACGACATTTTGTTAATTGGTTTTCACTACAATCAGAACCTCAGGGTAAAAGTTTAAGAACAGTGATCCCCTGGGTTCCAAGTCAGATCTATTTAATCAGTATCCCTGAAAACAGTCCATGAATTTCAAAGTTTCCGTAAGTCTGATGCACAGCCTGGTCAACGAACCCCTCAGTTATCAATTTATGTCTGATATGTTAATTCTTTTATTTAAGCCTTACAAAATCCATAAGAGGCTACTATAGCTCCTTCATCTTAGAGACAGAAACCAGAACCCAAAGAAATGAAGTCTTTAAAAATCTAGAAAAAAGTATCATTGCTGAGGTGTTTTAGTTTTGTTATGTTTTCCAATATAGTCTCCAGAATCTATTGCAAAGAGAGCAGGTGATACAGAGATCATTTACTTGGAGGAAGAGCAACTTACCAGGACTTTAGGAGGAGAGAAAAGTTTGAGTTTGTTGTGGAAAGTCAAGAGTAAAAATGCATTTTCCCCAATCTTAGCAATTTTTCAATAAGGTTCATGTCTTATATCAGTTTTTGGGAAGTACTCAGATTCTGATGAAGACCATGATAAAAGAGAGCCAGAAAAAGGATAATTTATGGAAGATTGCCTGGTTGTTAGGAATTAAGAGGCAAACACAACTGGATAGAAAGACTTCTATGTCTTATGGTTTGTCATCTGATAAGGAAGACAGAATTACACACAAAGATGTGCTAAACACACACACACACATATACACACCAAAATAAGGCCAGTATCATTAAACATGCCAATGGGCTTGATGGGAACAATTAAACTTGCAATACATAGTGGCGAGTTGGAATAGTTGTAACTAAGAATGGAGAGCAATGAGAAAAAGTTCAACCAGATAGACTCAGTACTCATAAACTTCAATAAAGAAATTTTAAAATAGTCTTCCATTTCTTTTTAAGGGATATAATGCCCAAGTGTGTCAGTTACTTTCATCAGAGAGAAATGCTCTTGCACACAAGTCAGTCATAAAACCTCTCTTGATCTGTGGACTAATATTTCACTTGCCTGTAAGTCTCAGCTCATACTGAGTTACATTTTCCCTATTTCCATAAAGTCTCTTTAGTAATCTATTGAGATGTAAGGACTTTGAACTCCGTGGAGAAAAGTCTGTGAGTGAAACTATAGTTTTGTCTTTGCTGTTCCTGAGGACTGGAATGACCAGCGTTCAATGTTAACCAAAGCACAAAACCCATTCTTTTCAAAGGTGTCATTTAATCTGCAAAATCAAACAGTAGATCAACTATATGTATATTCATAGTCAGTATTTTTTACATTAACTATTAACCAGCCCTTAGAGCTTTCTGTATTAAAAAGAAAATAATCTATTGAGATTAAATTTCATAGAGGAAAAAAAAAACATTATGCAGAATTCTCCTGTCTAATAAGCAGAGTAATAGCTGCTAGCTTAAGGATTACATTATTGTAAATTCAAGAAGCAAAATACATTCATGTCAATATATGTTTACCCAGCAAAACCAGCTAGAAATCACTGAAATGAGAAATATGTAACACTTAAAAACCAAAATAATTTTCATGATATAATTACTTCCTTATCCTTTTCTATTTTCAGACTTAAGAATTTCTATTCACTACTACTAGTTTTTGAGAATTTTGCATCTGTCCTTTTAAATAAACATAGGTCTTTGCTTTATGACTCTTACATCAATATTTATTTATTCATAGTGTCAGTTTCTTATCTTGTTCTACTTTTTTCATGCGAGAGCCTTCAAATTAGAATCTTCAAAAAGACTTCACATGAATTAGTTAAAATACATTTTGTAGTTTCTCTAACCATATTAAAACATAGAACATGATTTCCCATGTAATGCTTGATAAGGTTATTTTACGTAATTTTCAGAGGGGTGGTATGGTATTTAGTAAGCATTAGAAGTCATTGAAAGTTTCACGTCAATGGTATCATAACTGGATCTATGTTCCCTTTGACCAACATCTCCTTATTTTCCCCACCCCATAGCCTCTGGTAACCACCAATCTACTCTCTTTCTATGAATTCAACTTTTTTAGATGTTATGTGAGATCATATAGTATTTGTCTCTACCTGAATTATTTCACTTAACATAATGCTTTCCAGGGTCATTTGTGTTATTGCAAATGGCAGGATTTCCTATTTGTAGATAAATACACACACATCACATAAATATATATAACACACATGTATATACATATATATTATCCAGTTGCAATTTTACATATGTTCTTGTAAGAACTGTGATATATTTCCAAAACTAAATATGGATATTTTCCAAGTTATTAAAAATATATAATCCATTTTATTGATGACATAGAATTCCAATTTATGTACATATGATTATTTAATCTCCTATTAACAGTTCTTTAGTATGTATTTAACATTTCATATGATTTTTATAATACAACTGTTACAGAACTGTTTTGATTTATTTGTCTTTCTCCCCTACTTGATAGGTTGAGTGCTGTGTTTGATAGCTCCATTTTTCTATCCTTAAAATGTTAATTGTTCTTAATACATATTAGAAACTCAATATATGTAATTTCAATTAATAAATGAATAAATGAGTTTCTTTCTCATATATATCTGGTAAACTCAAGAATACTTAACTGAGTGCTCAGTGAGCTAGACATTTATTTAAGAGAGATAGAAGGAATTAAATTACAGTCTACTATGTGATATATCACTTTAAATACGAAGAATTATTAATAATAAAAACATTTTTGTAGTACCACAAAGTAGGAAATATTTTTGGTTATATATGCACATATAACCTCATGAAAGGGGTAAGTTCTTTAGCAATTCAGTGAACACATACATGTTTTGCCTGTGTATGTCTACATTAAAGTAGAAGAATGTGGGGGACTGCCAGATTAATCGCAAGACTAAAGTTATTGTTATGGCTTGCAAATGCAAAATCAAGAATGGTCTTCATGTCGACAGTGATGACATTTGCCTGTATGGTATTAATAAGGCCTTGGCAATACTACCCTCATAGAAATATTCCTCCAAGAGCTTATCATCAATGTCTGACATCCCACCCTTGTCAGCTAATTCCTTTAGGTCACTGAAATAACTGTTCTTTTTTGAAATGTACATATTCTTGAGAATTCATTTTAACAACTGCAGGACATTTTAAATGAGAGACATAAGGATGATAGCTATGGAGAATACAGGAAAGAGTGGAAGGGAGCTTATTTGTATTTGAGAAAGAAGAATAAACACAAATATTGTAACTATCAAGTTGAATAGCTCTAAAAAGAGACCATAGGTCCAGGACCTTCCTGGTGGCACACGTGTTAAGGTGCAGCACTATGAAGCTATCCTCAGCCACTGCAACATGAGTTCGATCCCTGTCCAGGGAGGTGACCCAAATGTTGTATCAGACCTCTCTTATCTCACCTGCTGCTGCCCTCAGCAGGATATTTCAAAGTGGATCTGTCTATTCTGCTTCCCACTCTGTCTCTGGTGACTCCTCTCACCCTTGCACCTCTGGCCTGTATCCCAGTTCTTGTATGCATAAGTAAATAAATTTTTAAGAAAACAAGAGATCATAGATCCATAGGTGTCTTTACTAACTACGGCCCTTGATGATCACCTGTAGTATCATTCACACATTTTAAAGCATTTGTGTTGCACAGGAGAAATAAGATGTCATCACTCATAAATCAGAGCTTCTATCCTACCATTTCTCTTACACTTTGTATCAGCATTTCCATGGGTCTTTAGCAAACCTCTACTACAATGCTATGCTGATACATCAAATTCAAGTTTCCCTACCAACTTTTTATGTCAAATATCCATTACAATGATTTTTTGTATAGTGCTGGCTTAATACATATTTCTTGTGGAAATTAATGTAGAATTGTTGTTTAATCTTCTAGTACCATTGGTTATTATTTAATGCTATGTGGATTTATGATTAATCATAGATTGTCAAACTAAAGACCTTAGCAATCATCTAATTCAACCCGTACCTTTTATTTGTGAAGAAACTGTGCCCTGGGAGGGGAAATAAATTTTACTGGGTGGCAGAGGTGGGAAAGAACTAAGGTCTTTTGATTCTAAATCACGTGTCCTTTCAAGTTTTAATTCTACATAGTAATTTGGATCATTCATTGCCTAATTTTTTCAGGTTTAATCCTGCCTTCATACCCCAAAGCATTTTTCAGCTTCGTAGCTAATTTATACCAATATCAACTTAAGTTATTAATCCCTCTGCTGATTTTAGATTCTATATATGCCATAGTGCTTTATTTTTCACCCTTCTTCCTTTCTTTTCAGAAAATGCACAACTGAAATTATTCAGAATATTCCTTATTTAACATGATATAATTTTTGAATCTCATGGAGTCAACAGTCTCCCTAGGAAATGTGCTCAATTTAAACGGGACTAATTTAATCTCAATGCACAGAGGTCCTTGTCACTTCGTAAAATATCTTGTGCAGTGGGAATCTCTTTTTAAAAAGGTCAAAAATCTTTAGGGTTTACTGAATCAATACCATCTATTCAGGGATGAAGTAGCACTTGCCTATTCATGACAGAAGACAGACACATTTATAAAAGCAATGGGAGATGTCGCCAGGAGAATGGCGAAACATTTTAATTTCATGTCGAATTAGATACAAACTTGCTACACTCAACACTCTAAGAGATAAAATGTCAGCCTTAGGAATCTGGAGACCAGGAAGCTGAGGGGGATAAAACAGGGATAAATGTTACAAAAGAAAGAGGATTAAAAACTCACTGTGAGTCTGTGACCACTTCTCCTCAGGCAGCATCTGCAGTTGTGAATCAACGGTGGTGCAAACCTTCATAAACACTAAGGTGGTCGTTGGCGGGCTCTGAAAAATACACCAATCAAGTGGATGGTGAAATTAAAATGGGAAACAGTTATGACTCTTCCCCAACTAACTCCCTGAATGAGTAGGTTTACCTTCGAGTGGTTCATCTCCAGAGGGTGGATTTAAATTACCTTTACTACAAAATAAAGGATTAAACTCACAGATGAGGTCAGAAGGAGAAAGGTTTCATTCTGTAGCATTTTGTAAATACTGACCACTATTTAAAAACTCTTAGAATCATCTTGTGTATATTCTTCACATGGTAATCAGCAACGCTAGTATTCTCCTGAGAACATCCTTCCTGCTTCCCTGCCTCATCCTACACTTCCTCCCACTGTAAGAAATAGAAACTTGGGCGGCCAAGAACAAAATGTAGGGGCATCTACGGTTTCAAGTTTTGCTTTCCTGCCTCCTTAAATCACCCTTATTTTCCAAGGTCTGTTCTCCACATGGATTATAATTGAACTGAAGGACTTTGGCTGACACTTGTCAGGGAAAGACAGAACCTGCATCTGTGCTATACAAAAGAAAATAGGATTGAGAGGGCTACACTAGAATCCCATGAGTTTTATCTTGATTATTTTAAGGTTGAAATCACCTTCCACTTCTAGACCCCAGAGCACCTGGGCTGACAAGACCTCTGAGGTTTATGTCCTTTCTGTGATTTTCCAGATTAGCAGTAGTCCGGCTTTCTGTCTGGACACCTTTAGGTAGAGATGCAGAAGGGCCCAGGCAGGCCCTTCCTACTTTAACAATTTGCTTTTATTTGCTTTCTCAAAATGTCTTTTGTGTATGGAGCTAAGATTTCTACATTTACTTTCTAAGTTATTGACCACTCAGCTGCCTCTTTGGGTTGTTGTTTTATGGCTGAACAAATCATAGATCCTTTTTCTTCTCTGGGACAGAAATGAGAGACAACAAGGAGAACTGTGGACTCCCCTGAGGCTAGGCTATATAGACCACATTATACGGCATCAATAATGTTAAATAACCCAATATTTTTGATCTAACACAGCTCCTTCCACCTCCACACATGGGCAGTCCAGACTTCAACATAATTTACCAATAAATATCTACTGTAGTCGATTCCAGGACTTCCCAAGCCCCATGCTCCCTGTGGGACTGTGGTAACTCCTCTGACTGGGGTATGCTCCACACTTCCTCTCTTGGAATAAGTTACCTGGGTGCCTCGGGTACTAGCCAGTGGTGCCCTCCCATATCTTGCCACAAAGCCTCATTGTTAGCATCTTCTGTTGTTTAGAAAGCACTTTCTTTGATTTTGTTTAAGGAGACAATGAATAGGTTAAAAAAAATCCAGAGGGAGTTACATGACTCCCAGACCTTCCCTGGGTATTTAAATAGATAATTCTGGTTCTTTATTATGTTTCTTTACATCCTGAGCTCACAGGTGTCTTTGTTTTCCCTGCAGAACAATCCTGAACTCTGTCATCATTAACATCTCTTGATGTTTCCAGAAATCAAAGAAATATGCAGTTCCTTCACTAAGATGGAGCAGGCCCTGTAGGAGCTGGTCTGCAGCAGCTGGACTTACAGGAGGAAACCTCGGTACACAATTGGCAGGCTGTGTGGGCATGCAGGTTGGTGGGCTTCCCAAGACTCGGTGGGGATCTCCTGCCCAAGAGGGCTCTAAGGGGGCTGCAGTGGAAATGTGCCCATGAGGTTTCCACAGTGCTGGCACTGGCCAGTAGCCTTTGAGAATGTAGGTTTCCTCAGAAAGGTTATGCCAGGTGACTTCAAGGTGGCCAAGGCAGCACTCTGAGTGGGAGTCTCTCACTGAGCTGCACCTAATGTCCTCGCGCCACCCTGAGGATCCCAAGGTGCCACCAGAAAAGGCAGGAGTGTCCCTTCCTTCTGCAATGTTCCTCTGTGCCCTGGAAACACTGCTCACAACAAAAGAGAGATGCTTCGGGAAATCCCATCACTTATGTCAGAGCTGAAGTGGAGAACTACATTTTGAGCTGAGAGCTGTTAGCTAGGTAACAGCAGATGAGCTGGACACTGATGCCAACTCTGGTGACCCTGATGAGTCAAGGCCATGTGTTCCTGTCGAGGCTACAAGGTCAGCCCCAGACCAGTATCTGCCTATACGTGAGCAGGATCAGAAGAAAGCTGAGAGTTTGATAGTGAACACAATGTGAGAAAATATGGAGACATTTCGTTTTATTGTCTGAATTCATCTTAGTGAAGGAACTGCACATTTCTTTAATTTCTGGAAACATCAAGAGATGTTAATGATGACAGAGTTCAGGATTGTTCTGCAGGGAAAACAAAGACACCTGTGAGCTCAGGATGTAAAGAAACATAATAAAGAACCAGAATTATCTATTTAAATACCCAGGGAAGGTCTGGGAGTCATGTAACTCCCTCTGGATTTTTTTTAAACCTATTCATTATCTCCTTAAACAGTGAGCATTTTGCTGAAAAACCAAAAGTAAGGTGAAACCAACTGCAAATGCATGGCTTCCAATGTCTCCTTACAGATGATGGCAGGGTAAATGTGTTCTGACAGACTTGTGTTCAATTATTTTGAAAATCTATTTAAAAGATAAAGGTCACCTTAAATTAATTGTTTTCTATTATTGATAATGGTACAGGTAGTTAAACTGCTGCTTGGTTTAAATCTCACTTTGTGGATCAATCTGTGAACCAACTATAAATAAGTGTTCTTATGAGAAAATAAATTTTACATTTCAAAATCCTCAAGCAGATTATAGCCAGCTTTAGATTAGGTAATGCCTAGTTAGCAATTAAATGTATGGTTCAAGTTTAAATCAGTGCTACCAGAACACAATAACAATGTAATAAATATCAAGTTGTTATTTGTTAAAGTTTGATTTGAGGGACTAGCATGTATTGTTTTAGAGTGGTACAGGTTCAAACAATAACATAATTGCTATGATTGATAGGGGCATCATTAAAACTTCAGAATAACTTTTCTTCATGGAATAAAGGTTCCAAACTTCTCCATAAAATGTTGTTATTATGCTGAACGACAATTGCCACTGTTTTAACAGTCTGTAGCCCAAGAACAATCAAAGAAAGAAAACAATCCTTCAAGAAGCAATAAAACTATATGACAAGTAATAAAGAAAAAATTCAAAATCCTAAGATGCCATATAACTGAATACAGATATTCAAGTTGGAAGCATTAGAAAATCAAAATCCCTGCCATTTCAGCAGAAGCACAGAAACCAAAAAATAAGGCACAAATTCAGAAATTGGGACTCATCAAATTAAATTTGAAATAGAGTATGGTATATAGATTCTCAAATTGTATGAGCAATTGTATGGTTATCAGCATCATGATAATGGAGAACATGAGGGATAAAACATACTTGTTCCAACTTGGAATCTTAGAGTTTTATCACTTCTCTTATCCCAGAGAGTATAAACCCAATAAAAAATCAGTCACAATCAATGGTACCGATAAAGCAATTTCTAATGTCTAAATTTCAGGTACTTAAATTTCAATATCTAAAGGTAACTAATTCCTTTGATTATTTTTATTTTGAAATTATTGAAAATTCACAGGAAATTACAAAGTTAGTACAGAGTGGTTCTGGGGACACTTTAACCAGTTTCCCCCAGTAGTTCCACTTTATTAATGATAGCACATTATCATAACCAGGCTACTAAAGTTGGAGTGCTCTGTGTATGTTTATTTTGAATTATTTATCACATATGTGGGTCCATGCAAACACTAGAATGAAAATATAAAACAATTACATCACCACAAAGATCTCTATCTTGCTATCTTTCACACTCACATTCAAACTGTGGCATTCAGGAGCTGTTTTAATCTGTATAATTTTGTCATTTTCCAAAAGTTACATAAACAGAATCATACAGTATGTGACCTACTGGGAGTAGCCTGTTTTCTCAGCAAAATGCCCTTCTTCAGATCATTCCAAGTTGAGAATTTTTTTTTTATTTCATAGAAGAACTGGGGTGCAGGCCAGAGGTGTGGAGTCAAGAGGATTCAGCAGAGACAGAGTGGGAAGCAGATCAGGTGGATCTACTGAAATACACTGCTGAAGGGAACAGCGGGCAAGACAGGATAGGTCTATCGTGCCAAGTGGGCCACCTCCCTGGCCAGGGATCGAATTCAGGTTGTAGTGGTGAGAGCACTGAGACTTAACTCCGAGGCCACCAGGGAGGTCTGAGGCTACTTATTCTAATGATGGCTCCTGACCAATCTAGATTTTGTTTCCTGGCATGGTCTCTTTTATTCTTATGAATATAGAAAAAAAATTATCTACATATCACAAACATATCAGAGGAACACAGCAGCCAGCAGAAATGAAGCAAGTAGAAACATATTTGAGTCCATTTAAGGCTTGTGAGGCAAAAGCACTTGGAGGATAAAATGTCATAAATAAATATGTAACACCAATTTTGCTTTGAAATTTGTAATATAAGACATGCTAGAAGATGTATGCTATGTGAGTATAAAAACAGGGTTAGTTTAATGACAAAGATTAGTGAGAAGGATGTCATGTTTCCTTTAGAAATTACTTTTCAAAGAATAACACTCAATGTGAATTCTATTTCTTACCGTGTCATATTTAAATATTTAGATAAGAATCTCCAAACATGCAATTTAGTTGACATCAGGAAGAGTACCCAAATCTACCACCTGGTGGCACTATATTTTAACTGCATCCATCAAGTGAGCAGGCAATGAAGATGCGGAAGGGGAAAGTGCACCTTTGTAAGATCTGACCCAAGGAAACTAAAAGTTGTGAGATGGTACAGACTTCAGGTTAGCTAGCTGTGCTTGGCATTAGACAAAGGATGTTTGAGACATAGTGTCAACTATGCAACTTCCGCAAAAATGCAAAAGCATTTCTAAAAGCCAGTCTAGCTCTAGTTTCCCAATCTTCAAACTTTTACACAAGCTTGTTCGTTTAAGGTAGACCTAACAGTCTTTATATGCTTGGGTAAAAATAGAAGGTTTCTAAAATTAGTGAATCAGTTAAATCTGCAAGTGGAGATACTATACTGAACAGTTTGATTAGATGGATATTAGCATGTATGATGCTGATAATCTATAGTATTCATTTACTTGGTTTCTAGAATTTAATAACCAGAATTTTATTACTAAAACAGAATAGGGAAACTCTGGATAATCTGACCAACCCAAGGGGAAACTCTAAAGGTATAGACACCTATTGATTCTCCACTAAAAATGTTCAGTTTGCTCATCCTACCACAAAGTTAATGCTTCCAGAGCTGAACTAATATATTCAGTGAGCTGACTTTAAATTGTTCACTGAGTAACATCTCTTACATAAAAATATAAAGAATAAACAAATGAAGAATAAAAAGAAACTTAGAGGAGACAGAAACTATACAGATGGTATTAAAAACCACCACTGTGAATATGCTGAGAGAACTAAAGATGACATTATAATCACAAAGTGAACTAGATACTGTCAAAAGTGGTCAGAGAGGAAACAACATCCTAAAAGTTAAAGTATGGTAGCGGGAAAGAATAAACAAGTTTAAGAAAGTAAAATTTCTATAAAGTAGAACAAAGAAAAAAAAAGCAGACAGACATAATTAAGCTAGTGGACTAATACAGCAAAGAATAAGGAAGACATGGAATTTTAAAAAATAGGAAATCCAATCAGAAGAGAGACAAAGGAAATCTCTAAAAGGGCTTCCAGTTCATATGAAAGTGCTTTGGAAAACTCCAGGAAATATTTCCTAAAGAAGATAAACTTAACTACTTTATACATCTGTAACTAAGGGCAGATAGAGGCTTGGTAGATAGATTAGGTTTGAATTTTGCTGATAATTACCTAGAAAATAAAATAACTGCACAATTATTATCTCCAGGAAAAACAAAGAGTTGGTTAGTAAGTTAAAACAATCATAGTGCATTGCATAGTTGAGAATAGTTTTTAAATGACCTTAAAAAGTGGAATATTTTAAATTACGATGTAACTATATTCAAAGGACAGGGAGGTGAAAAAGAGGCATATATAGGAGAGGAAATAAAAATTAATCCTTATATGTAATAGGTGTTAAATTGGAAAAGCTAAAACTAAAAATCCAGAACAAGTAAACAAGTGACTTAAATGCTATTAAAGTGGTTTTAATATGTCACTTTGAAAGAATCGAATGTAGAAGTCTGTGGAGAAGAGAAAATGGTGTAAAGAGAAGATGTCAGGGAAATTACATAACAAATTTAAGGGCATATTTCACTTTAAATTATTATTTTCAATAGAAATAAAAAAATAATAGAAATATGATCATTGGAGCAGTAACCACTTCCTAAGTTTGCATGCTCTTCTAAAGTCGCAAGTCCTGAGAAGACCCTATATGCCATTTACCAAGGAGAACATGGCACGCATGGTAGATGGATTGCATAATAAATTAACAAGTCTATAAATTCAGAGAGTGGAAGTAATGAGTTGCCCTTTTAAAAATTGGGATAGACTCTCTTTCGCATAAGGTAGCTGAAACCATGCCAATAATGTGGGCACAAAGAAGTGAGTAGCCAACAGTGCATGTCCACAATTCAGAGAACTCCTTGAGTGGTTCTTGTGTTAGGGTATCTTCCCCAGATTTTAGGTTTTTTTATCTTTTAAAGAAAAATTTATAAAATGAGAGTGTAATATAGGAATTCAGCAACTTGCACTGTAAAGTTCAAAGTATATATATTTGTCTCTGTTGAGGAGAGACAAATGTTGAATGCTCTAGGGTCTCCTTTTCTTTCTTTGTAATATGACAATTTCTTGCAAGAGATTGTCAGAATCTCCTTTAACATTTGTGTAGGAAATACGATACTTAGTCACTTGGTACTGTTGAAAATAAAATACAAGTACTTTCAGATCGTTAGGTACATTTTAACAAGTTTTGTTTGATTATTAACATTTTAATAAATGTTAGGAAACATTTTAGTAAATTTTGTAATTTGGCTAGAAGCATTGAGCCAAAGGCACAGACTGAATCCACACCTTTATTATGCATCTCTTTCTATGTCTAGCCAGTTAATTTGGGGGAACAAAATGGAAGAAAACAAACAGATCAGTTTACTATATCAATATCCCTCAGACTTTGGGGTGTTTTGTTAGAATGTGTGCTTTATGGAAATAACTCTGAGGTCATTATCATGATCTTGAATGACTAGATGAGGGTGAAAAGGAGATCTGGCCGTTCAAATCAGACAAACCAATGGGTGAATTTTCTGGTGATACTATGACAGCAAACTAATAGAAATCAAACCCACTTTAGGTAAATCACTGAAATCAGCTTGGATTTTATAGTGCTATTTCAGAGAATATACATTTTATGAATTGGCCTGACAAAAATTATATGATGTGTGTACTTGGTGCTCAGCAGTTGCAATTTTCCTTTCTTTAAAGCTCTGTAGTCTCCTGCAGGGCAGATGATCCCTGTCCTCTCTGAGCCTCAGCTCCCAGTGTCCTTAGGCCCTCAGTCCTCTGTCACTATGCCCTCCTCCCAAATGGGGAACCCATCACAGCAGTCATTTACACTTTAGTATAAAGGAGTTAAAACTCAACTCTACATTTAAAGGTATACAACTTTGTAGATAAAATATTTGCTTCATCAAAAACCTTTCAGTCACCAATGAGCAATTACAGAGCAATTTCAGAAGACTGAAAGCACATTCTTTGCATCTAAAACTACACCTCAAGTAAACTTGTTTTGTCAGTGATGAAGCTCAGCAATGGAATATTATTTTCTGACAATAAAATAAACAAGAAAATATCTAAGGTTGTTATATGTGAATACAGATAATACAGTCTGTATAATGTATGTGCTTATATGCATGTGTGCCTGCGTGTATATACACCTGTACATGGGAACAATGAAAACCTGATCTAGAAGATTTACACAGAGGCTCAAATTGAATAAGGTCTGTAGTTTCTTTAGATCCTAGTGTTACAGGGCAACCCTTTATAAAATGGGTTTGCCTGACTGGGTCCTCACCTGCACGCTTGAAAAGCATTTATAATGTCCCAACTGCAGGCATACACAACAACGGTTAATAAAGGTTTTATTTACAAAAGAAGGAGAAATAAAGTAATGAATTACACATGGAGAAGAGAGGGATACAAATCCGTAAATATCCTACGAGATCCTCCAAGCTGGAACCCAGGGGGGGATGAGAGCTGGCTCTGAAGGAAGAGCGCCCCCAAGGTCCACATGTCTGGTTTTATACCCAGCCTGGCTGCTTAAGTCCACCTTCAGGTCCCAGTGATCCACTCTTCGATAATGATTTGTGTTTTTGGGATATTGTTGGTCTGGAGTGGGGGTTGGAGTCCATAAACCTATTTGTGTAATATATTCAGGACACCCTTTTTTCCTAAAAAGAATGAGGAGGGCTGGGCAGCCTACATCACAGTGTTGTAAACCAGTGTCACCTCAACAACAACAACACACACACACACTCACACACAAATTGTTCAATGTATCTTAAGTTTGAAATGTGTCTAAAATGTCACAATAGCAAAATGGCACCTCCTTGGGGCAACTCAGAAGTGCTGAATGCTGACGGAGCAGATTCAAGTCCTCCAGGGTAGCAGGCTCTGCTCTTGTTTCCTCCTCACAGCTCTTCCTAGAACTTCAGAACCCTGTCCAGCCCTGCTCTGATTTGGTCGGGGAGGGAAAAAAGGGGCTGCCAGGCTGAATGGGGCTGAGAGTGAGCCACTGAAGCCCTGTTTATAGCCCAGGACAAATTGTGGGCTGTGTCTATGAAAATACATTAAAACAAAAAAGAAAACTGTTCCATCTGCAAATGAAAAAACACTGAGGAAATGGAATTAGGAGAATTTTTATCATAAGTGCATATCTTTGTTACGTGGGAGTTCGCATGAAATCTCTCTGCCTGTGGCATTTTTGCCAAATTATGCTCCCCTCCATCACCCTGTGCACACATTAACTCGGCTTCTTATTACATCAATAAATCAGTGAATCAGGTATTTATCTAAGGCTTATTACAAGGCCAGTGCTGTGCTAGAGACTGTAGGGGCATTTTAGAAAGTCAAATGATGCATTTCCTTGCCGAGGAAATTACAAGCCTGTTGGGGGAAGAAAGGGCCATTACTGCACTCATGTTAGGTCATATTTTGCACAGCAACCTTTGGGAACTTTGTGACATTTCAGCTGCTCTTGAAAGTCTATTTATGTAGTTTTCCCTTGCCCTACGCAGAAGGAGAAAAGGTTTGGGAAAAGGTATATGTGAATCTCCCAGGGGCTCTGATTATCTGAGTGAAGATAACTGGGAGGAAGAGCCACAACTGGCTTCCTCTCAGAGGTACCTTTGTCCTCTTTGTCTTCCAGGACCTGTGGCTGTTTCCATTATGGGTGGGGAGAAATGCCGGGACTGGACACCTTTGTTCGCACAATGGGGATTCTTGAAAAGTGTTGTTGCAATTTCTCATCATTATTCTGTGTGGTGCCTTCATAAAGGTCACATTCTGGCTATTTCTACCTGGGGTCTCAGCCTTCCTTGATTAAGACAGTGGTTCTTAAAATGTAGTTCATAGTACCCTGGAGGTCTCTGAGGTCTTTTGGGGGGATCTCCATCACCAATTTATTTTTATAATAATGTAAGGTGCCATTTGCGTTTTCTCCTGTGTTGATATTTTTGCCAGTGATGCAAAATCAACTGTTGGCCAAGCTGCTGGCATCTTGGCAGAAATCAAATCAACAGCATCAAGCTTGGACCTGTTATCATTATACTTTACCAGGGGCACTCAAAAGAAAAACGTTAAGAATATTTTGAAGAAATAATTTAAGGACTTAAGAATGTCCTGATAAAACACTGTCACTCTTTTCACTGTGTTTAGAAAATATATTTTTCATGTTATTTGTGCTAATATTTGATGAGGTTTTTCAACATTCTGTGTGATGAGATGGGATACATGGTTAAATTACTTCTGTTTCACACCCATGTCTGAAGAACATTTCCAGGAAAAGTACTTGGGAGACTGAGTTATCCTAATTACTTTTTCATAGAGTAACCTTTTTATTCTTGAGACTGTTAGACAAATTACGGTTATTCAGACTTGGGTATTTGGCAGACATTATCTGGAAAATGAATGAAGTGAGTCTGTCACCTTAACGAAAACAATGGGCAGAATTTGTGGCTGATCACAAAATTCAAGCTTTTAAGCCATAATTAGAATTCTGGAGAACATTTAACTGGACTGGCTTGACAGCTTCTCCATACTTAAAGGTCTTTCTGAGGTGACTGGTGCTGATAGTGATGAATGTGATTTTTAAATATTACATAATGAAAGGTGTCAGTGTTTGGAAGATGTTATAAAGTCAAGCTTGGGTAAAAAGATGCATTCAAAGTATAAGACAGATGAATGGACTTTTGAGTTATTAAGTTTAAAGGTTGATTGATATGGCTTCTGAGCCACCATTGCAGTGAATATTTAAAAAGCTACTAAATGCTGAATTTTGGTGTAGTATCAAAGAACACAAACCATAATAATCTGAACAGGATATATAATCCTTTTCAGTTATGTATATGTGTGTTGCAGGATTTTCTAACTAAAACAACATATTGCAACAGGTCAAGTATAGGAATTATAGGCAATGTCAGGGACTTTAGTCAGTCTTTTCTCCCATACTGGCTCTTCCTGTACAGGTTGGGATTTCTCCCAATATAAATGTACTGGGAAACTGGGGAAAGGACTACAGATTAGGTCTGCAGACACTCTGACTCCTGTGACACCTTCTTGGCCTAGGATTTCATTTATCGTCCATCTCCATAAGATCCTACTACAATGGTCAAAATGATGGCTTGGTGATTGCCTGGTATTGGTGTCAGATCAGACACTGTATCCTATAACCCAAAAAAGTTTGGGTAATCCTCTTCCTTATGTATGTAGTTACTCTAGAAGACAGCTAAAGGTACCTTTGGAGGAAAGAATGTATTGATGTTATACACTTAAACACTTGTAACATACAGTTCCTTCCTTAAAGGAATCTGCCTTCTTATCAATTAATTGGTCCTGCTTTTGTGAGCTAGCTTAGATTTGGAAGCTGAATGAGAGTTTGTAGGTTTTTATTATGGTGACTGACATTTGAGATTCTGATATTTTTTTCTTAAATGCATAAATAATTGGTTTATCACCTTTTTTAACTCCATGGCTCATTAGCCTTGGAAATAGAAATTTATAGTCAAGGTACGTTGGCAGCCAGTCAAGTCTTGCTATCCAATACTGTGATTATCTGCACCAGACCTTTGTCATCTAAGAGCTTCGACCTACTCTCTGCCACTCTGGAATCTATTTCCCCCACTGATACTTGAGAACTCTTTACTAGGACAGACATCATCAAACAATCAAAGTAAACAAAGAAGAGTGGATGTATACTCTCACCACTATTATGCAACCTATATAAAACTGGAAATCCTAGTCAGAGCAATTAGACCAGAAAATGAATACCTTAAAGATGCCACTGAAAAACCATTAGGAACAATAAATGGGCCTCCCTGGTAGCCTAGGGGTTAAATCTCTGCACTATCACCACTACAACCTGAGTTCGATCCCTGACCAGGGAGCTGACCCACATGGCCCAGCAGAACTCTCTTGTCTCACCGCTGCTCCCCTCAGCACTGTATTTCAGCAAATATGCCTGTTCTGCTCCCCACTGTCTCTGGTGAATCCTCTCAGCCCCTGCACCTTTGGCCTAGATCTTCTACACACACACACACACACACACACATAGAAGATATAAGTACAGTAAAATGACAGATGACAAAGATAACATATGAAAAATCTATGACTAGCTCTCTACCAAGCATGAACACTTACACATCTCATGAGTATGTATTGTGAAGGGATAAAGTGATGATGAAGCAAACACATGTCCACTTATAATTACTAGACCAAAAGACAGGTAAAAATGACCAGGAGCTGTAAAAAGGTGGTTTTACTACGTCTAATATTTATCATTACTAATTTTACCCTAAACACAATCATGAGGGTTCTGGATCAGAGCTGGATTACTTATTAATTACCTCACAGTAACTAAAGTCCCTGGGACCTGTTTCATGCAAGAGGAAATGGAAATTCTTCAAAGGAGCTGGTTGAACACTTCGTGTGAGGCCAGACAACAATGGAGTAACAAAATGAACTCCAAGCTAGCCATCCCCTTCCTCCTCAAGAGAGGAAAAGAACTTGGTTCCTTTCAAAAGAGATGGAGAGAGAATTGGGTTCTCACTTGAACCTTTTAAAAAATGTTAACTACATCTTCCTCAAGCCAGAGGAAACCTGAGTATTATTACCCAGGGATGCTTCAAGATCAGGGATTCATATTTTTTGAAATGAAAATGTCTGGGGAGACAGATTCTCCATCTTCCTTGGAACTTAATTTAGTGACCTACTTCAGGTTACAAGAGAAATTTTATTCTCTTTTCTGATCTCAGATTAATTAACTACACTAGCAGATATAGACCTAATTCTCAAGTTCTGTGAAAAGTTGAAGGAAGGTAGGTTTTAACCAGAGCTCTGAGAAATCCAGGGAAGTTTTATTTTCCAAAGCCTAGCAATGAAGTTTAAAGGGAAATGATGGAAGGTTATGATGATATGATATGCAAAATCGTTATGGAAAAATTTCTTTCAGTTGAAGGTTGAATGGTTATTCCAATTTCAATAAGTACAATAAGAGATAGTAGTGGTGCTTTCTTATAATTTATGAATAAATTATAGGTTCTTATTTATAAATTATAAGGGCTACTGTTAATAATTTATAAGGGTTAGAAACAATACAAAGTTTATGAATGATCCATTTTTTTGTTATTGTATACCTGAAAATACTTTGCAAAAATAAGAATCTTTGCAGTGACACAGCGATTTTTATATAAAATAAACAAAAATAAAATGATCATAAATCTGAATTTACTTGATAAATTAAACTTAGGTGAAGAAAATTTTAATTTCATTATCCTGGTATATTTTCTTTGTCAGCTCATCAGAGTGAACTCTTTCTTTTATTTTTCCAATTGGGTTAAAACTGAAGCAGATTAAAGAATTTTTAATTTTCATAAATCAAGTAGGTGGAATAAACTCTTTTCTAGCTATGTCTCTCTCCCATCATGTTCCCTTTCTCTTAGATCATGTTGGGAGAGAGGATATTGTTCAGAATTTTACTGTTGCAAAATACTTGGCATGACAAAGCATTAATAATGAGAAAAGATCTGTGAGAGAATAATCAATTCAAAATAGTTTTCTCCCAGAAATAGGAGAAAATATATCCCATAATATTTAAGAAATTTTTTATGACAAAGTCATTATTCAATAAAAAAGATATTCATTATAATTTTAAATGGAGCTGAAGAAAAAACTACATTGTCTATAATAGGAATAGAGCTTGAATACAGCTTGAAATTGAGAGTCTCACAGCAAATGACATGTATACTTTTGAAGGTTATCAACCTTACATATGCTATGAAAGACATTTTTAGTATAGAATCATGAAGTATTCTGTTAGAAATTCAAAACTAGAAACAACAAGACATAACTAAACTTCCATTCTTGTTTCTTGCTTAATTCAGCAAATTGGTAACATGCAAAAACAGTAACACTGGAGAAAACACTGAAAAATGTCTTAAAATTAAGATATTATATTTGAATATTAGATAAAAGTTATTTAAAAATGAAAATATATATAATGTTCACTATGACATTTGTTTCTTGGGGGGTTACCTTATTGCAGAATGCTTTCTTTGGCTCATCAAAGTTCAACATTTTGCTCACAGTGTTGCTTAATACTCTTAAATATTAAATATGGAAATTTATATGTTGTAAATTTCTTATGACTAGGAAATTGTGCATATCTTATAAGAAAATTGCTGTATTTTTCTTAAATAAGGCATCATTTATCTATGAGCGGAAAAACAAATTTGAAAACATACTAAATTTTTTCTCTTATTATCAGTTGCTTTTTATAAATGGATAATGTGTAAAAGTCATCACAAACATCAAAAACTTATGGAGAAATGAACAATAAACCCAAGCAACCATGACAGGGCTTTAAAAATCTGTCACATACACATTAAAAGTCTTTGACCTTCCACAAATTGCTCATCTATAATCCACTGATAAAACACCAGTCCTGTGCAGGTTGTCATTACTTTTCTTTTTATTGAAGTAACATTGGTTTACAACACTAGAAATGATTTAGGGGAACAGGCTCATACCTCCTTGGATGTATGTTATTACGCCCCACCCACCACCTAAATACTCACTGAGTATTAGATAAACCTGGACTATTAGGTTCCCTTCCCCTTTTTTGTTCACAATCCACCCTCCCTTCTCCTCTAGTAGACTCAATTCTGCACTCATATCTCTCTTTTAGTTTGGTCTTGCCAGTTTCTTAGTTTTTGTTTCTCTATATTCCAAATATGAGTAAAATCTACTATTGTTTTTCTTCTTCTTTAATAGTTTGCTTAGTATAATCCCTTCCAGTTCTATCCATGTTGTTGCAAAGGGAAATAATTCATTTTTTTTTTTTATAGCTGAGTATAGTCTGTATATATGCCATACCTCCTAACCCATTTATATGTCTTTAGGACTTAGGCTGTTTTCATAACTTGATTATTGTAAACACAGCTATAATGACCACAGGAGCACATAGATCTCTTCAAATTAGTATTTCTGCATTCTTTGGGTAAATATCTAGGAGTGGAATTGCTGGGCCATATGGCAGATCCATTTTAAGTCTTTTGAGAAGACTCCACCCTGCTATCCATAAGGACCGGACCAACACCCTCATCCTTTTTTCCCACATCATCATCATTTGTTTCTGGTCTTTTTGATATGGGTTGTTTGGTGCAAGGTGGTATCTCACTGTGGTTTTGATTTGCATTTCCCCGTGAACAAATTATTCCTGAATAGTGATACAGCACGATGACTCCTATCCTCATTGCTATGCATGCTTTTCAAGACTTCATGAACAGGGAGATGGAAGCTGCCTGCTAAAATCCTTCCCCAAGATTGTTTGGTTTTGAAGTTATTTAATGCTGAAATGAAACATATTCCACATTCAGGGAAATCATTCTGGTGATGAAACCCTTCATAGCTTAGAAGAGTGTGGAAAAGAAACCCGCCAGCTTTCTAGAATTAGATTCTATGAAGGTAATTGAGCCAAATGGCAGTTTTATCCCCAAGTGAAATTACTTCCACTGCTTAGAGTCTAAGACATCTGAAGATTTATCTGACATTTCTGATATCTCAGCAGTGACAGTGACATTGAATGACACATTTGGCATCCGGAAGGATCATTTTTCTTTAGAATCCTTTCTATTTGTTAATTGAATGATTGTTGCTGGATGCATCCTCTTCCTGAATGTAAATTAATAGCTCAGGACCAACATTTGCATGTGATCTTTTATTATGAAGCATTTTCCAGGGTATAATGAACCCATTTCATATTGCCACTTGACACATTTTAGGGGTTGCTTTAGCCAGTACTGCAGTATTATCCTTGAGTAACTGTTATATTCCAGGATGTAGTTCAGTACATATAACAGCTCTTATCCTGACTTGTGGAGGTTAATTTCTTTTCCTTAACTAGGCACATATTGTCAGTAGAATTATGCACACCCAAACTCTTGGTAATGGGCTATAATAATTACCCATGTTTCTTTCAACATCCTATTGACAATGGCTGACATTTCATGTGCTTAAATTTCACTATCATTGATTTTTATTTCCTATTTGGCACTATTATTCACACTCAGTGTGGTTTCTGAATAATAGACAATGCTCTGATGGCTAGAAGTTCCAGGAAGGCAGTGAGTTTTGTCTATTTTATTCCCCATCTATTTTGATGCTTCAAACAGTGGCTGGCACATAATAAATGCTCAATAAATATTTTTGACTGGCTGAATCAATGGTATAAATAAACAAAAGTGAAGAAATATGTATATATCTATTGAAGTTACATATAATAATAGGCTAATTCCAAATCATAAATTAGAAGTAATATGACACCAAACATGGAATTTTATGAAACTACAAATAACCAGAAAAAAATCTAATAACTTCCCCATTTTAAGGAATACTTTCATGTTTTTCCCACCTAGTTTCTTTTCAACATTTCATTTATGTTGGGAACAATCTCATATCAAGTGTTACGTTTCTGATTTTCTATAATTTGAATCCTGTATCTGCCTTATTTTAACCTATTTTCCAGATGTAGTTGCAGTCACTTTTAATGTGGATACAGATTATTCATTGCACTGATTCCCTCATATATAACATTTTGAAATTTCTGTATTTTTATTATAGATGTTGGCATTAACTTTATGCTCCTACTTCCTCTTGAAAATTTTCTGTAAAGGTTTGTGATGAAACCCAAATCTTCAATGTGGGGGTTATTTGGGGAAAGGATCTTTAAAGAGGTAATTATGGTTAAATGAGATCTTAAGGGTGATGCACTAATCCAGGATGAATGGTATCTTTACAAGAAAAGAAGATACCAGGGGTGTGTGCAGATGTTATAGAGAAAAGGTCATGTGAGGACACAGAGAAGGTGGTAACCTGCAAGTCAAGGAAAGAGGATTGAGGAGAAACCAACCTGTTGACCCATTGATCTTGTTGACCCATTGATATTGTCAATGTCAGCCATTGTCAATAGGATGTTGAAAGAAACATGGGTAATTATTATAGTCCATTACCAAGAGTTTGGGTGTGCATAATTCTACTGACAATATGTGCCTAGTTAAGGAAAAGAAATTAACCTCCACAAGTCAGATAAGTAAATATCTACTTTCTGATACAATGACAAAACTAAGGGGCAGTTGAGGGATATAGTTGGACAACATGAGCTTTAAGAGAGCTTGGATTCTGAAGGGAAAAGGGAACATAAGCAACAGTGAGCAAAGAAGCTTGCAATATCACTTTGCACCTTGGAATGTAAGAGGTCTTGAGAGTGTTGTTATTAAAGCTGTGTCCACAAGAGGGAGAGAGACTTCAGAGCACCTAGCAGGAGTGACTAGAGAAGACAAAATAATTAGTAGAATGTGTTAATTACGAAAGAATTCCCAGAGCAAAATGAAAGGGGGCCTGGCATTGACTGGAGCATCTACCTTTGTTCTTCATATCTGTAATTCTCACGACTGTCTCTGAGCATCTTAAGTTTTCCCTCCCAACCATCACTGGTTCTACTTAACAGTTTCCACATGAGTAGGATCCATGTAATCTGCAATGTCCCCACAAATGACAGTAATTAATGTCTACTAACTTCTACAGAATTCTTTTCCTCACTTAAATTTTAATCTTTACTTTAGTCTTTATTTAATATTGATACATCAGTTTTGAATACGTGTAAGCACATCACCAGCAAGATCCAATAATACTGATGTATGACTTCAAAACACATTACAAACCTATAATAATCAACACATTATGGTACTGGCATAACAAGAAACGTATGGAAAATATGTTCTTTTATGGAAACATATGTTCTTTATGGAAAAGAACAAAGTCCAGAAATTAACTCATACCAAACCTCTGGCAAGCATGTTAACACTTTATATGGGGGAAAAGATTGTTATTTCTACAAGAATGGGTGAGAAAAACTGGATGTCTGTACATAAGACAGTGAAAGTAGACCTTTATCTTATATCACCCACAAAAACATATATTTAAACATGAGATCTGAAGACAAAATTTCTGGAAGAAAACTTCATAATCTTGGTCTTTGGATATGATACCAAAGGCACAGGCAACAAAGCTGAAACAGACAGTGAGAAAGCACAGGCAACCACAAGCTGAATGAAAAGGTAACCTATGGAATGGGAGAAAATCTAAGCGAACCAAACATCTGATGAAGGATTAATATCCAAAATACATAAGGAACTCCTACAAGTCAATTGCAAAAGAAATCTGGTTAAACATGACTAAAGGGATTGAATTAACATTTTCCCAAAGAAGACATACAAATGGTCATGAGGTATATGGAGAGATGTTCAACATTAGTAATTATCAGGATCAAAATCCCAATAAAATGTCCACTCACACCAGTTAGGATTATTAGAAAAGTAATAATTACAAAGAGTAAATAACAAGTGTTAGAGAAGATTTGGAAAACTTGAACTCTTATGCATGATTAGTGGGTATCATGATGTAATCACTATGGAAAACACTAAGAATTTCCTAAAAGAAATTAAAAATTGAACTATCTTTTGTTCAAGCAATCTCATTTCAAGTATTTATTCAAAAGAGTTGAAATCAGGATCTTTGAGAAGTATTTGTATTCCTATGTTCATACAGTGTTATTTGTAGTAGCCAAAGGTAGGAAACAACCTAAATAACCATTGCTGTAGGGCTGGTTAAAGACCATGGAATATTCTTTATACTGTCATACGCTATAAAACAAATACATCTTGGCTAAGTGAAATAAACGGGTCACATAAAGACAAATACTATATGATGTCCACTTATGGAAGGGATCTAAAATACCCAAACTTATAGAAACTGAAAACAGATGGTGGTTGCCAGAAACTAGGAGAGAGCAAGTGGGACCTGCTGTTTGATGGGGTTAGAATTTCAATCATTCAAGATGAGAAATGTCTAGAGAGCTTCTGTATAACAACCTCATTATGAAACAATGCTGTCCTGTCTACTTAAAAAATTGTCACAGGACTAGATTTCATATTATGTATTTTTAACTGCATGAAAAATACTAAGATGAAAGAACACTGAAGGGAAACATCATTGTTAGATTTTCTTTTGTTTTCATAGCACCTTGCATATTTTTTGGTATGTATTAGGTATTATTTGGATAATACAGAACTCTTATCTAAAACATTTTTCAATGTTGCTGTATTTTATTAAAGTAGACACTGATCCAGAGAGGTAAGAAATTTTCTCTGGCTTACATAGTCAGCCCTAAGAGTCTAGAATCTTCCTCCAAGCTCACTCAGTACTTTCTCTACTGCACCATGCAGTTTCTTCTTTTTTGAATTACTTGAAATGAGGCAATCTAACTCTCCAACTGGTAAAATTAAAGCATTCTTGTTCCACTTTCAGCATCAATTACTATCTTGAGAAACTGCAAAGAAAAAAAAGTGCAAAGAAAAATAGAAATTTTGATTATGGGCTTATAAAATAGCCTCTATGTGAAGGAAAATCACTTTAAAAATCAGAGAAAATAAATGATTGTGTGTGTGTATATTTGGTGGTGAAAGTTAGCAGAAAGAATTTGAATACAGGAATTAAAATACATGAATGAGTTAGGAAGGTATCCTTCTCTTCTTTCCCTAGGACAAGGAAAGCATAAAAGGATACAAGTTAAACATAAGGAAACATTTCTGATTTTAAAGTTTAAAGCTTATCCAGATGAGGGATTGCGTTAGATAACAAAGATGACTTTTGTTTTCAAGAAATATGATCAATAGAGTAAAAACCACCTCTTGATGTTGATTATACTCAGTACTGCCTGCTAGTAGTAAGGATGTCATCTCATGTCACTTTGAATTTTTTAAATGTCTTGAGAAGAAAGATTCAATGGTCCAAATCCTTCCACTCTCATATTTTCATATAGACTTCCACAAATTAGGTAAAGGAATGGAAAAATTTCTGGGAGGAAGAAAAACATCCCGGCAAAACTTAACTTTTAGATTGATAAACTTCTCATGTACAGGAATAACAATTCTTGGGAGGCTTATGCCTACAGACCTTTTTGGATTTAAAAAGTGTTTCCTTTTAAAGCCTGAATAGTAACATTCCATTGTGTGTGTTTGTGTGTGTGTGTACACATCCATTTGTGACAACATGGATAAACCTGGGAACATTATGATAAGTGAAATAAGCCAGAAACAGGAAGAAAATGACCGCATATTCTCACTTATACATGGAATCTATTCAAATTCATAGATGCAGAGAATACATGGAATGGTGGTTACTGGGGGGGGGAGGCGTGAGGGAAATGGGGAGATATTGGTCAAAGAACACTGAATTTCAGTTATACAGGATTAATAGAATTTAAAGATTAAATGTACAGTATGATGATTATAGTTAATAGAAGTGTATTGTATGCTAGAAATTTGCTCAGATAGACTTCAAGTGTGCTCACCACACACACACACACACACACATGAACACAAACACAGCAGATGATAAATTATTTAGTTCATTAATTAGTTTGACTATGGCAATCATTTCACTATGTATACATGTATCAAAACATCATATTGTGCACCTTAACAGTTTTGATATGAAGATACATCTAGAGTGGGAGTATCCCTCATTCCACTCACATCCAGGAGCTCCAGCAGTGTTTGGTATTCCACAGACCATCATGAAGTCACCTCTATGGATGGACGGGCAGAACTAACAAGAGAACTAACATGACATTCTAAAAATAGTTTTCCCCCCACTTTTTTTCAGACAGCAGAGTGAAACCCAAATGCTTGGGAGAATAGAATTTATAATCTTGATACCAGCT
Organism: Galemys pyrenaicus; assembly: GCA_019455555.1. Lineage (NCBI taxonomy): Eukaryota > Metazoa > Chordata > Mammalia > Eulipotyphla > Talpidae > Galemys > Galemys pyrenaicus. Next base: position 3,789,279 of record JAGFMF010011959.1, on the reverse strand, counting down.
GCCAGATGTTATTCTGAGTGATATGCTGGGAAGAGTTTCTTTGACTCAGGTATCTGCACCCTGCTAACGTAGGCTCTCCCTCAACCCCCAGCATCACCTGACTTAAATGACTAGGTTGAGGGCCTCCCTGGTGGCACAGCAGGTTGAATGTCACACTATGAAGCATCTGCAGCACAGCAGTGCCAGTTCAAACCCCGGCCAGGAAGGGGACCCACATGGCACAGCAGACCTCTCCTGCATCGCCTACTGCTACCCTCAGCAGTGTATTTCAGTTCATCTGCCTGTTTTGCTCCCCACTCTGTCTCTGGTGAATCCTCTCACCTCCTGCGACTCTGGCCTGTACCCCAACTGTTGTATGCATAAATAAATATTTAAAAAAATGACTAGGTTGATATTGGTGTCTGAAAATATTTACAGTCAGCAAGGAGTGGGATTAATAAACAAGCAGCACCGAGAGATTGAAGTTTATGTTACCTGCAGAATTTAACAATAAGTAAGGTAAAAATATCAGGATTTACTGACATATATAAAAGTACATTTATATGTATATCTATATATCTACTTAAATATCTCCATGTAGAAAAACTAGAAGAAATCTAGTTTTTCACTTTTCCTCTTGATGACAAGGAAAGTGGCCCAGATGTGTGTATTCATCTTCACTCTGAATGAAAAACATGAATATATTCTGAGGAATAGAGCATATTTTATCTCAAAGAGCACTGTCTTATCCTTCACACATTTATACTAGAGAAAATCAAGAATCCAACTTCCACTTAAAAATTCAGTATATGTGGAAGAAATAGTAGAACTGATGATCAACAGCATTTTCTGAAAATTGTACATCTTTCTTTGGAAATGGGACATGCTATTTCTGGTTGCCATAGTGACCCTTCTCCCCTCCCCCATCTTTATAAACAGGAAGAGGGCTGTGGAGCACCACTGACTGAATTACTCATTCTGAGAGCATGTCTGCTGGACAGATTTCAACATTGCAAGCACATCTTCTCTAAGGTCACATTAAATGGTAGAATCTAAACACCCACAAGCAAGAATTTCTGTGACAAAGAATATGAATGTCTTTAGAAGTCTTGGTTTTATAAAAATGTGGTTGACATTTTATTGACAGTACATGGTCTATCGCTGAAAATTTCAGCAATGGTCCAGGTGATGGAAACCCTGCATTCGCTGCTTTAACTGACCCCACAGACATATATGTTCATATATGTACAGACATACATATGTATAAGCATAAAAGATTTTCAATATAAAGTTGGAGGGGAAATGTTCTTATATTTGTTTATACTAACTGTATAAAACAAGACCACATAAATAATGTAAAATATTTCTAGTGAACAAAGTACTGAATACAATTAATTTTTGTGAGTTTAAGACTGATTTTTATCAACTAGTCAATCTATGAGCAATTACTTAGTAACAACTGTAAGACTATATATATATATATACACACACACACACACACACCCCTATATACATACACCTATATACATAGAGGGTGTGTGTATGTATATATATTTGCACACACAAATACATGAGAAGGAGGGTGGACTCTATTTTGTAGGTATCAGGATGCCAGAGCCTGGTGATAGTTTCTCACGCATTCTACATTCTCCATCTTCCTTACTGACAATTTTGTTGAAATGCAGTTATTATAATTAAAAAAAAGCAAACTCAGTACAGTTCCCAACCTTCCTTGCAACCAGAAGAATCAGATGCCATATTTCTGTCCCACAAGATACACATGTAAAATGTTTGAATGGAGTTTACGGAAAGTTTTGCTTTTTTTTTTTTCATATTTTTTTTATTAAAATATTTTAAAATTTACATATACTTGCCATTAATTGTTATCCCCATGTATTCCCCATCACCATCTCACCAGTGCACCATCACCTCAGTCCCTCGTGTTCCCATCTTCCCTCAACCCTCCCCCTCCCCCCCACCAGGTGTCCCCAGTCTGTCCTTGTCTCCTCATTTTTGGTTTCTGTGTCTTTATTGCCGTTGTTGTTATTATTATTATTGTTCTTATTCCTTTCCTTGATCTTTATTTGGTTCCCTTATGTTCCTCCTAAGGGAGGAACCCGAAGCTTTAGTCCTGGCTCCTCCCTTGAAGACCTGTGAGGCCAGAAGTTAAGCGATCGTCTTATGACTCTGAAGAGAAGGCAGGATGATTGCAGAGGAGCGAGTCTGATATTCTAGAGCTATCAAATACAAGTGACAGGCTCCTGAAGCGTGAGAAAAATAAACCTTATTTTAAAAGGCAACTGTTAGGCTTTATCTTGCTTATAGTTTAATGCATTTCTGATTGATACAGTGACATACGGTGTGAACAAAAGTTGCCAGTTCAATGGAAAACATATAAAATATATTGAGAGATTTTTGATAAAGCAGAATCTTGTAGATACAGGAAAGGAAGGACCTAATAGCTGTTGTGCATGTGTGTTTTCAGAAAACAATGCATTAGGGGCCTCTGTGGTAACTAGGGATTAAATATCAGAACTATCACCACTGCAACCTGAGTTCAATCCCCGGGCAGGGAGATGACCCACATGGTGCAACAGACCTCTCCTTTCTCCCAGGCTGCTCCCCTCAGTAGTGTATTTCAGCAGATCTGTCTGCTTTGCTCTCCACTGTCTCTGGTAAATCCTCTCACTCCCTGTACCTCTGGCCTACACCCCAGTTATGTAAAAGTAAATAAATATTAAAAGGAAATAGAAAAGAATACATTAAAAGGATAATAGAGAAGCGATCCCTGGCTCTTGGGATTTATTAGTTTCCCCTTTCTTGGCTCCAGGTTCATCAATTGTACAACGAAAGAACTTAAACTAATCGACCTCCAAAGTTCCTCGTACTTCGCTATGTCTACAATCTATTCTTTCTCTACATCTGGAAGTTATAATTTTGGATGTGAAGAAGAGAGTGTATGTGGTCTCACTTTTCTTCGTGAAATCAATAAAGTTGGATAAAAGCATCAGTGAGAGCCAAAGTCAAGTTGAAGTTGTACAAAATGACTTAGGACTGTGGGGTCCTGGTATGACTCCAAAAAAAGATCAAAATCTAAGAGAGCAATGTGGAAACCGCCAGATCTCCCATGACCTGGGCTCAGAAATCATGCCTGTCCACTACACGCTGCTAGTGAGAAGGGAGTCAGGACACCTTGTGGGCTGAAGGGGCGGGCCCAGAGGAGGCGTGCACCATCGTGGGCTGCTTGGAGTCCAGTGGACACACCGCTTACTAACTTTTTGACTCTGTTAAAATGTGTATCTTTCCTTGCAAACAACTTTTCTGCATTCAACTGAGAGATATTGTATCTGCATAAGTGTTCAGTTTAAAATTTCTTCTAATTTCCATGGTGATATTTACTAAGTAGAAATAGGCTTGCTAATTTCAAACTTCACCTATTAACCTAAGATTCTACCTATTTATTGTTGATTAATGTGCAGTTAATAGCCCATTTTGCTGCAATTAGAGAACACAATCTATATAAATTAAATTCTTTGTTAATAAATCAGCATTTGCTAATTGTGATTAATGCTCCATGTGGATCTGGTAACTAATAAACAAATTATATATAATTTATTTGAATTTTCTAATCATAATACTAAAATTTTTCATATTTGTTTTTTTAAAAAGATTTATTTTTAAAGTTGGCCCATCATTAGCACATTTGTTTCACATTTTTTTTTCCTACCACCTTGTTGCTTTCCTTCACTCCTGATCTTAACCTCAGAGCCCTCAAGATATATGTTGATGTTCATGAGTTTTTGGAAGCATTTTACTTCATTGCATTGTTGGCTATGTAAACATCCAATATTTGTTTTTATTGTTCTGACTTAATTGCTGCACACTATTCTCTCAAAATTCCCTCCATTTTGTTGAAAATAGCTGCATCTCATCTTTTTTATGGCTATGTAATACTCCATGGTGTGCATGGAACATATCTTCTTGATCTATTCATTTATTGGAGATTTAGACTGCTTCCACCTTTTAACTATTGTAAATATAGCTACCACGAACACTTTGGAATATAAGGGTCCGTCTATCTATCTATCTATCTATCTATCTATCTATCTATCTATCTATCTATCTATCCATCCATCCACTCACCCACCCCAAGACTTGGGTGCCAGATTGCACAGTATTTCCATTTTCTTTGCTTTGTTCTGATTATTTACTTTTACCTTCATTCAGTTCACTAAATCTCTCTTCAGGTGTGCTTGGTCTACTGTTAAACCCAATCTTTAAGGTCTTAATTTCAGTTGTTACATGTTCATATGTGAGAATTTCAATTTGGTTCATTTTTTGTAATTTCTGGTTATTTGCCACAGATACTCATGATTGCCTTTTATTTTCTTAAACATATTAAGCATAAGCATTTAGAAGTCAGAATCTGAAAGTCCATTATTGTAAACTCTATTATCTGTTCTATTATATGTTATTTTTATTAAATTCTGGTGAAATTTCTTGCCCTCTATATCTGATTAATTTTTAATATTGAAAATGTACACAAAGTATACTAATAACCATCTGATGCCTGACATGACATTTTATTTCTATAGAGGGGATTTACATTTCTTCTGGATGACATATAGAGTTCTAATAATCTCAAATGGTTTCAATTTAAGCAGGATTGATATGATCACAAGCCTGGCTTCATTATCTATGGAAGCTGGTCTATTCCATATTAAAACTTACTTCCGGCACAGAGCTGTTTGAAGTCCCAGCCTTGTACATGGAGTATTTATTAGGGACTCTCTCCTTGGTGATTTCTGAACTACATTCAAGACCCATTCATGAGTGTGTCCAGACATTCAGCATTTCAAATGACTTTCTGAGAATAACATTTACATCTGGAGAACCAATGGGTTTAAATAACAAGATTACCTCTCTGGATACCCATTTTCTTTTTCTAGTGGATTATTACTAAATTTCAATAAAGTAAAAGTCAACTGAACATGTTTGAAATATAAAATCCTTTTAGACACTGACATATGTATACAGCAGGGAAGCCATCACTGCAATCAAAATAATGACTACATATCACCCCAAAATCTTCTTCACAGTTATTGTGAGTCTTCCTTCATACCCTTCCATATTGAATTTATTTCAAGGTAAGAGCTGAGAGATATTTTTTATTATATATTATATTATGTATATTATCATAGATATCAATTTCTAGAAAATTGCATAAATGGATCACAATAAAATCACAAGTATATATATTCCTTGGGGTAATTATTTTAAGAGTCATATTGTTTGTGTGCCAATATCTTATTCTTTTTTAAATGGAGTAAATTCAATGGTATACAGACACCATGATATATTCATTTACCTGCAGACTGATTTCTGAACTAAGGCCTGTTCGGAATTATAAATAAACTTGTGTGAATATTCATGGCAAGTATTTGTCTTTATCTCCATGATGACCTCCTGGGATTGGCTTCCTAGGAATGCGCAGCCAGAAAATCCAGCTTCAAATCATCTGCCTCAGTCTCACCACCACACATATTTCCCCCATTTATTGCTGACCGATTTACCTGCACCTGATGGTCAAATTCCTCTCAGTTCTCTTTCTGACTTTGGAAGATTAATTGAAAAGAAACCTTTCTTATGTGCTTCAAAAACCACAACCAAAAACAAACAAACTCAACAAGATCAAAAGGTCAAAGATAAACCAAGGAACCAAAGGGATCATGGTGGGGGGAAGAGGGGGAAGAGGGATGGAGGGAGGGGAGGGCAAAGACAGGGATGAGGACAGAAAGAGCACAAGGGACTGAGGTGATGGTGCACAGGTGAAATGTTGGTGGGAACTCCCTGGGGACTACAAATGATGTCAAATACAATTAAATAAATCTAATAAAAAAAAACCCACATCATATATTTAAATTATTGAAATATTTTGATTTTTAATATCCACCTTCAAATTCTGTCTCAATGCATTTTGCCTTCATATGTGGAAAGGTAATACTTTCCTCATTATCTTTCCAAATAACAATATATTTTATTTCAAATTAAACATATTCTTTCTCAGAGGAATTAAACTGAAATTGTAGAATAACTCACAATCTGAAATGGCAACAAACAGTATTTACTTGGTGAATATTAAGTCCAATTATTGCTTTTCTACAACTAAATTATAAATAGAATCATTATCTAAAATGAAAAATAAAATCAAAAGCTCAAAATAACAAATCTCAATGAATTAGCAAACACTACAGATGAACACACAATGAATTTCACCCCCACTTAACACATCCTGGAACTCAGGATCTTGAATGTATTATCAACCTCATCTACTTTTTGAGTATTTCTGAGTTGTGTGGTAGGAGATGCTTCTGTAATTTGAAATGTTTCTTTAGCATCTCAGATAACTTTTATATTTTGAGGATTTGTGAGCTCCCATATTTTAAACAGGCCATTGTATACCTTTAGCTTTATTTTCTTCTCCTCACCATAAATATCAGATGCTATAATTAAAGAAAGGCATGAAACTGGAGTACAAAATAGATGGTGTGTCTCCCAAAAGTACAACTTTGAAAGGAAAAAAAAAAAAAAAACTCCTTGTAAAGCAACAGGAACGTACTTAGTGATTATGTGCTCTGGGGCAGTTACACAGCAAGCGTGATGGGGATTACAAATTTGCTTGCTCTGGCAGGAAGGATATGCCTATTAACAGAAACCAGCTGTTCAGAAAAAATGCTATGCCCAAAGTAGTGAAAGGATGTCTTAATTTAGCTCTGGGCTACATTTATTACTGCTGAAAAAAATTTCAGAAACTATCAACTCCATTCAATTAATAACATTCTTGTGAATTTATGCAACACAAAGGAAATATTAAGAATAGTTCATCTAAAGTAAATCAATCTCTATGGTTTAACAACTCCTTTCTTTCCCCACGCAAAGTCTCCAGGCTTTCTAAAGGGTTATTTTTCATCCAGGCCTATGCAAGGAGGCAATTTAATCAACTTAGTGTAAAATGTTTGTGCTTTTCTTTTCAGAGTGACCAACAGACAGGTCACTTGTGCATCTCCCTGAGCATCGAGGGAGAAGAGAACTACATTTAGGATGAAGTGTATGTTTGTTTGCAATGCCCCCTCTTTGTAAGTCTTCCCTCATGCCCTTCCCTATAACCTTCACCTTGAGGCAAGCACTGATATTTTTTATTATACATTATTATAAATTTCAGTTTCTAGAAAATTATGTAAATGGAATCACAAAAATATATATTCCTTCCACTTTTCCACAGAAAATTTTATCAAAAATTAAAATACTGACTAGACTTAGTCTAATTTAGAGAACATAGGGAATGGTATCCCATGCAAAGGGATGAACAAAGACAGAGGCTTCTGAGGAACCAAATTAGTTGTGTAGCTCTGTCCAAGAGCGTGAAAAGACTGAGGTATAACTGCAGTTCAAAGAGGCTGGCAAAGGATTAGTTAAAAAGAGATTTATGAGTAATTCCAAGAAGCTGAACCTCATCCTTAAAAAAGGAGGAAAACTTGAAGGATTTTAGCAACAAGGAATGAGTTTTCAATGTCCTGTTTCAGGATATCCCTCAGTTTTGATGGTCAGCGGATAAGTGAAGCTAATACATGGCAAAAACCAAGGGGCAGCCAGGGACCCCAAACTTTTAAGGGGAAAAACCCATATTGTCTGTTTATACCTATCTGAGCACCTAAAAACAAAGTATTTAAAATCTAGTGTGCACAAAGATCTTTACTTGCTGAGAGAGTCAAAGGAAAGTGAGAGAGGGAACAGAGAAGTAGGTGAGAGGAGAACTTCAAATTAGATACTCTCAACCAAACTCTGGAATCAACCATCCCCTCAAGGGAAAAATATTCAGTCAAGTAGCCAAGGTCCAAGAGCACAGGAAGAATGAATCCAAGGTAACTTCCCAGTAGGAAACACAAGCAAGAGGTTGCAGAGGGCCTAGAGGGCTGGCAGAGATGGAGAGAACCAAAGTCTAAAATGTATGGCCCTGTATGGCCCAAACGCTGCCCAGCAGAAGGTCAAGATGGCAGCCACTGTAGCCCTTCAAGAGAGCAAGACTGTGCTGCCTGCCAAAGGTCTGAAGCCAGAACAGTCACCTGCAGAAGCCAAGCGAAGGGGTCTGTGCAGAAGTAGGAGCCCTTGTTCCACAGAGAGGCAGACGAGCAGAAGAAGGCCCCACTGAAGTGGCAGGCCTTGCCCCAGTGAAAAACTTGATCATATTTTGCTATTCATAGCATCTGACTGCATACTCAATATTAGTTTCATTATTTGTACCAGATTAAAACTCAATTTTAACAGATGGCAATTTACAACTCTTCAATTTCAAGGAGAAATGTCTATTTGTTTTTGCTATTTTGCTAGACTTGGTTTGCTTTACACGTGAAGAGGATGAAGTTCTTCCACACACTTTAGTTCAGTTGTGGTCAGTTGGATTTCTTTTCAAAATACATCTTTCTTCATTGTTCTAGACTCAACTTTGGATATGACTCAGGTCCTTAAAACACAGTCTTTTTAGAGATAAGCTTTGACGCATTTTTGATATGGCTTCTTCAGATTAATTGTATTCCTTAAAACAGCAATTACTATTAAATAAATAGACGGTAAAAACAATTAAGTGTTAGAATAAAGGAATGCTTACAATCAATTGTTCTGATTTTCTACTTTAGATATATCAGGTCGAACAGCATGAAAATTTGTAGTTTTAAAACAACCTTAAAAGCTAATATTTTTAATGCCACAATACTTAGAAAATTCAAAATTTCCACTTTCTAGATTGATACAAAATTATCTTTATTTTAGAAATTATATTTAATATGACAAGACTGTATATGGTAAGATTACTGCCCCATTACTGTAAATTTTTGAACATTGGATGCTTAAGTTTTGCCCATTTCAGTAATTTTTTTTTGCATTCATTTTCTTTTCAAGTAAGAGAGAGAAAGAAACATTTAAATCTGTAAGAAAATTACATGGTGCATTCATAGTTCTCAATTTTGGACCAATTTGAAGTGTTTTTCAGCTATGCCATTAAATAAGCACTAAATACATTTTATGAATTGAAACAGAGCGAGTCCAAAACTTTATATGCTTGGATGATATCCATATTTTTTTTCTCCTAGTTGATAAATCCTGAGGGGCTTCTCATATGGACAAAAAAGAGGACCCCACATTCAGAGTTTGTGATCAACCATCCTTCTTGCTGGGAGCCTCAGCACAGTCATCTTAGTGAAGATAGTCTTCTGGGCCCTGGGGAGAACTGGGCCATCTTCAGGGATGCTGAGGGGCCTCCCTTGGTGCTCCAGCAAGAACCTGCACCTTGTTCTCCTACCTGCAGCAACGATTACAACAAGCAGCTAATGATGTACAACCTCTGTGCTAACTGCTTTATTAGCATCACTTCCTTCCATTCATCATGTGAAGTAGGTTTAATGGCCACACTACAGAGATGAAGAAAATGGAGTTTACAGGAATTTGACAGCTTATCAAGAGTCACAGGAGGAGTTGTAGAAGCCACAGTGGACTTCTACCCATGCTGTGCTGCACCAGCCATTGCTGTGCATCTGCCTGGCCCCCTGGCTGATGCAGACAGGGCTCTCCATTCCATTCCATTCCATTCTATTCCATTCCATTCCATTCCATTCCATTCCATTCCATTCCATTCCATTCCATTCCATTCCATTCCATTCCATTCCATTCCATTCCATTCCACTCCACTCCACTCCTCCTAGGCATCTCTTGTGCTCAGGGCTTCTCCTTTTCTCCCTATCATACTCTGCTTTCCAGAGATTAGCTAACATATGAGTTAATTACACAGAATTCAGGGATTCAAATGACTGAGCCCCCTCCCCACTTCATTCAGAGGGAAGCTGCACCTCAACTCTCAGTATCAGTTCATTTACCTGAAGCCTCTGGGCTGTTTCAGAGGACCATACACAGAGGGTGGGCTGAAGCTTGGGGAAGGCCACTCCAAAGATGCCAAAGTGGCATATAAATTATTTTGAACTGAAGTTGCTTGAGATCCTCATACACCCCCCTCATCAAAGGTGTTCTCCCTATACTAGCAGCTGGAGAGAAATCCTTGTCACCAGAGATGGGACATCCAGGGCCAAGGTGTGAAGAAACTCTGCTCAGTTCCTTGCTAATTAGGACTCAAGCCTAAAGTCTGTCTTGTCACTTTTCACAGATGCATTGTTTCATGGTCTAGAAGACACACAAACTGAAAGCTTTGGTTATTTCTCAAATCCCATATCTATGAGCCCTCCATACAATGAAATTATATTTGGTTTTTTCCTTCTTTTGTTAATCTGTCTTGTGTCAATTTAATGATTAGACCAACTGAAAGAACTTAGGAGGGAAAGAAGAGATACAGATTTCTCTCTGCTTCACTGCTTTTGAAGGCTCGGAGGTGCTTCAAGGCTCCATTCGTGTCTCCTTTCTCCTAAAGTATTGATCCAAATTCTCACCTGAGGGAGGAGTCCCAACATAGAGAATCTGTGTGGCTTGCTGTTCTGGATGCCTCCCTGGGGTATACTGGAGGTGAGTAGAGAGAAAACTAAGCCTCCCTGGTGTCAGGCTATCACCACTACAGCCCCTGGCCAGGGAGCTGACCCAGGTGGTGCAGCAGACCTCTCCTGTCTTGCCCACTGCTCCCCTCAGCAGTGTATTTCAGTAGATTTGCCTGTTCTGCTCCCCACTGTCTCTGGTGACTCCTCACATCCCCCTGCCCTGCTGCATACCTGTGACCTACACCCCAGTTCTTCTATGCAAAAAAGAGAAAACTCCGTGACATCTTGTAATATCCATCTGAAGAGGTATCAACCTATACCTTCCCCCAGTATAAACAATGTTGTAAACTATTGTTGCCTCAATAAAATACAACAAAAAAATCAATAAATGAATAAACAACCCCCCCCCCCAACTGCTAATACATTTTTCCACCTGGAAATGTTTGAAGACTGTGCAAGTATTGTTAATTCAGTTGCATTAGGAAGACCAATCAACAGATAATGATATACTACATTTTGTTCTAACAGTCACAGGTAGTTTCCTCACAGGTAACAGAATTCCTGGGCAGCTTCAGTCTTTAACTCACTGACCCCCTCATTCACAGTCATTGCTATAAGCCTCCCAGGGGCTGGGATGTAAAACTTTCCCTGTGTTTACTTCTGTTAAAGCTTCCCCTGTGGAAGCCAAACTTTATTGTCTCTTCTTTTATGCAAGAAAATGTAAAATCAGACATAGGAGGCTTCCTTTAAAAAAAAAAAAATCAACTTTCATTAAAGGGATGGTTGGCGATTTACCAGGGGAGAGGAATATTTGTATATTCAGTTTTGACTTATAACCCCCTGCTGAGTGCTTATGAGGAAGCAAAAATCTCAACCTAATAAACTATACCAAAAATAAAGAAATGCTTTGGTTGGGTAACTAACCATGTCTGAATTTCTCAAATTAGCTTAAGCTTGGCTGAGCGCTGCCAATGGGACAGTGATGATTTCTCTGTGGTGTTTACCTGCCAGTCAGTTTTAAGAGGTAAGGACACAACTTGGTCACTTTACTCAGGTGAAATGTAACATCTTAAGTATAGACCTTGGTAACTTCACTACAAATTTGTGAATGACATTTCAGAAAACTGAGGACTGTGTTTTAAAACACATTGGTGGGAGAAATAGTGAGCATTTACAATGTGCATGAAGGTTAAAAAGCAGAGATGTAGCCTAAATTAAATTGTTTTTTAATATTACCCAAGTTCTTTATTATTTAATACTTATATATATTTAATATTAATATTAATTAATATATTTAATATTACCAAGTTCAAAGGTCCATAAAAGACCTTTGTAAATGTTCAATATGGAAAACAGACTGATTTCCTGTCTCCTAGCTTAGAATAAGCTTAGAATAAGCTTGAAATGCTTCTGACAGCTTCAAATCCAAATTTTAACACACAAATATAATCATGTTATAACACATACCTCCAAGCCCCAGCAGCATCTCACTTTGTAAGAAATGTATTAATTTTAATTTTCTCCAACACCTAATTACACCTCCCTTCACAAGTGGTCTCTTAATCCTCAGGGCAAGGGTCACCCGCCATCCACCTGTAACCTTGTCTTGAGCACTTGGTTCCGTTCCAACATCATCAAGTCAATAAGAGCATTTTGTTTATACCAGTTTCCCTTGCTCTCTGAAAGCAGAACACTCCTATTGGATGTGATTTGCAAGTTACCTTTGGAATGCTATTTTAATTCATATGGGATTTCCAGGTCCCCAAAAGTTACTTGGCCAATCATACCAAATAGGAATTTCTACTTTCAGAGAGTGGGGGAGCCTGCATGAGGTCCCCCCTTTGATACTGCCAAAGTCATGTCACACAGCAGCAGGCTTTTCTTAGCAATGTGAAAGAAATGATGATGGTGATAATGCTCACCTTGAAACAATATTAAAAGAGCATGCGCTTGAGTAATGATTATGTAACTGACACTCTGCAGCGCTTTCTACCTACTGTGTCATTAGAATGACAGGCCTGGTGAAGAAAGGCAATCGGATGGTATAATCAGTATAATTGTTGACTTTCCTTTTCCCTCGTCTGACACAGAACTGAAGTCCCATTAATATTTAATTATTGAATGATTTTGTCACCTCTGCTTTCCAGATGTGGCGGAGTGGGAGTGGGGGGAGGGCCTGGAGAAGTCACGTGACATGCCCAGAGTCACAGATCTCTGTGCATTGGAGCCCGGCTACCTGGCTTCAAAGCAAGGTGAGGTCATCGTGTTCTACTGTTCTGTGTCCCAGTGCGTAAATGTTGTGATCTATGTTGAAAGCACATAAAATCAGAGACACAAAAAGTCAACCTCAGGGCCTCCCTGGTGGTACAAGGGGTTAAGTGCTGCACTATGAAGGTGACCCACATGGCACAGCAGACCTCTCCTGTCTCATCCGCTGCTTCCCTCAGCAGTGTATTTTGGTCACTCTGCCTGTTCTGCTCACCTCTCTGTCTCTGGTGAATCTTCTCACCCCCATATATGGCCTGTACCCCAGATACAGGTTCTTGTATTCATAAATAAATATTTAAAAAAAAGTCCACCTCAAACACAGCCAGTGAGGTTTTCTCTCAAAGGAGATCATCCACATTCATGCTCACAGGATGTAAGTACTGTGTCTTACCAGAATTTAGCTAATAACCATGACCTGAATTCAAAGGGAGAGGGCCATCCTCAGCCAGTGTCAAGGTCATCTGTCCTTGCTGCTGCTGCAGTTCTCTAAATCAAAGCAATGGCTTTCCTTATTCATCATCCAGGAGCTCTACCATGGGGACTTAAAATCATCTGTGAAACAAAAACGTTTTCTCAGCCCTACGTTTTGAAGTGCTCCTTCCCCATCCCTCCCTCAGAACTAAGGTGTGTCAATTAAGCAGAACATTTTTATTCCAGTGACACAGTTTCTTAGTTTCATAGTCACTTTACACTTCCTTAGATGGCATCCTTTTCAGTAAGAATTCAAACTCCTAACAGCCCTCGAGTCTCTCTGACACCTGGGCACCTATCCATCTCATATGCCAGGCTTCCTTTCAAGGTTTCTGTCTTCTCCTACTTCTGCTGAACACAAAAACATTCTGGGAAAATGTCTTTGAAGAATTGTGTGCTTTCCACTGAGATCTAGATTGATTCTAGACCTAAAAACTTTGAAAATATGCTTTCCCCTTTAGAATTCAGCATCACTGTGAGATTTAAAAAGGCAGACATCGGGAATCTTGCCATGGTTTTATTCAGGCTAAAACAGGCTTCATAAACCTGAGGGAGAATATGAAACTGAGTGTACTTTTAAGTTCCACTGATTTTCTAGGTGAAATCCCTCCCTGCTTTCTTTTGTTGCTAGAAGGTTAAATGCAGAAATACACAGCTATGAAGTAACTGGCTCTCCCAAGATATTAAAAAAGAGATTAAATGCCTTTGGAGGGTTTTCTATAAAATAAGAGTGACTATCTGTTGGATCTAGGCACTGATGCCACTTACTGAGTGGTCTCCTTGGTACTAAAATGTCCTGATTGGGAGGCTCCCTGGTGGCACAAGGGGTTAAGTCTCAGCACTATGAAGCTGTCTACAGCCACTGCAGCACGAGTTCGATCCCCAGCCAGTGAGCTGACCCACATGGCACAGCAGACCTCTCCTGTCTCAGCCTCTACTCCCCCTCAGCAGTATACTTCAGTCATTCTGCCTGTTCTGTTCCCCACTCTGTCTCTGGTGAATCTTCTCAATCCCTCCACCCCACACCTCTAGCCTATGCCCCAGCTTTTGTATGTATAAATAAAAAAATCTTTAATAAAATAAAATGTCCTGATCAGCAGGAAAACATGGGCGCCAAATCTGTGCCCAAGATGCTCCTGGCACCCCTCCCCCAACGCATTATAGGGCTTCTGGTCCTGTCTGGCACAGGTCTGTCCTAGGACTTCCCTTCCAAATACTCAGGAGGTATCTTTTAAATTGACTTGTAATGAAGGTAAGCACGCGCGCACACACACACACACACACACACATACACTTCCTAGCTTTTGAAAGAGTCATGGAATTCATCAAATTGCCTGGAAGATTGTGGGCCCCAAATCAACCTTACAGAAGTGTTGCCATCTTGATTCATTTTGTACAGGACCTGCTGATATGAAGAGAAACTAACTATGGGGTTACCCAGACCAGATTTCATAATAGTATCAGATGTCTATAGAAAGAAAACAGAAACTTTTGAATTCCTAGACATACTTCTTAAAAAATAAATTCACAATAGCAGTGAATTAAGCCACTGGATGTTCATTCAAAAACATTTACATTCTCTTTTAAATGAGTATTTTACAACATTTTAGACAAATCTCAAAGCAGCTTAAGTGTTATACTAAGGTGAAGAATAAATATAGGTTAATGGAACATCTCTGAGTATAATAATTATTTATTATAACCCTGAGAGTTGTTTTTTTTAATTACTCTTTTTCCCAGGCTTTCGGGTATTTGGGAGAAAAGACAAAGTCTGTAGACACTAGGAGATATTTAAATTTATTTTTGTAGGGTGTGTGGCCAAATCTTTATTGTTTCCCAACATTGATTTCCCCCATTTTCCTCTTATTAAAAGATTACCTCAAGTTTTAGCTGGAAATAGGCTGTCCAGCTAGAGATAACACCTAGGGAGATGGCAGCCACAGAATGGAAAGAACCAATCTTTGGGTAACCCTAAATAACCTCATGAACATCACCTTTTATTCTCTTTTGTTACAGAATCACAGCCTGTATCCCATGGAACATAGGAAATTATTTTGCTATCTACCTTGATTCTTAGACTTTTATTCATTTCAATCTAATATTCAGTGAGTAGATAATAGACTTCAACTTTCAGCTAAGATGGGATAGTGGAGTTACCCTCCTCTCCAAAAACAACAAAGAAACCCAGACATGAAAAACAAAGCAATGATTTTTGTGACAATGGGCATTTGGCAATGAACAGTCATCCCTGAGAAATAGAGAGTCCTTTCAATCCATCTCAAGAACTCAGGGTGAACCCAATAGAGTCCCTAAGAGGAGTGATTTTAAGAGTAAAGACAGGTTGAGATCAAGGTGACTAGATTTTGCAGGACCTAAGACCGTATAAAGGAGGGGAGGGAGAAAGCAGAAGGGAGAGAAAAAGGGTGGTGGTGGTGAGAGAGAGCCAAAATTTGCAGAAGGCCTCCCACTCTTTGTGTATTGTAGCTGAGGACTCATCTGTGCAGGCATATGAAGAAGCTACCAATAAGAGGAACACCCCTACAAGGTCTGCAGTTAGTGCCCTGTATGCCAATAGAACTGAGAACAGTACCTGTTTCCACCTGCCAAATCTTACAAGGTACTAGATAGAATACCCCAAAGTGTCTTGCTTTAGCAGTCAGGAATTTCAACCCTTGACAATTAAAAACTGCTCTTACCCACCTAAAAAATCCTTAAAGCAACACCTATTTCTGATTAATCTATCTGTGTCCCCAAATAAAAATCAAGAATACTTAAAGGACTAAAAAATTATTCATCATCCCACAAGGAAAATTCAGCCTGGCATTCAATAAAAAATTACTAGTCATGCGAGGCAGGGAACTATGTATAAGGGGAAGAATGTGCAGAAACTGACTCAAAAGTTAGAATTGGCAGAGGAGGACGTTCAAATTGCTATTAACAAATGTAGTCAATATGTTCAAAGAGCTGAGTCAAGACAAAGGGAATAAAAAAAGGATCATATATTTAGTCAGTTGCTGAAGAAATTATACCTTGCCAGAGTAGAAGGCTGGAGGTGGAAGGAGCAATCCAAGTTGGGTATTTATTTATTCAGGGCAACCAGAGCAGATCGTGTGAGGGAGAAACTTGAATTTTAGTGGAGATCTTTTTTTTTTTTTCAGTAATCTCTTTTTTAAAATTTTTAAAAATTTATTTTTTTGCATAGAACTGGGGTGAAGGTCAGAGGTATAGGTAGTGAGAGGATTCATCATAGAGTGGGGAGCAGAACATGTATGTGTGTGCACGTGGGGCTGTGGGTACCCCATACTTGCTCTGTAGCTGCCCCTCTGATCGTACGTATCCATATGTGGCTTTGACTGGAAAGAATTCAGCTCAATGTGTTTTTAAGGGGCCTGAGGTAAGTCAGCCAGGGGGTCTCATAGTACGTTGTGACCAGGTGCTAAACGACCGAATTTGTGCTACTGCCTTTTGACAACACCTCTTCTGTCTGATAGACTGCCTTTGTGTGGTGTCTCACAACGATGCCTGCTCCTGAATTTTGTGCTCAAACTGCATTTTGGGTGTTCCCATGTAAATTTGTGGTATGTGAAAAGTTTCAAAATAAAGAGGACTTGATTTATAAGAAGAAGAAGGAAAAAGATTTACTGACGTAAACTGCTAAAGAGAGCAGCAGGCAAGATAGGAGAGGTCTGCTGTACCATCTGTGGGTCAGGTCCCTGGCTGAACTCAGGTGCAGTTGTGAGAGCTCTGAGACTTAACCCCTAGCTCACCAGGAAGGCCTTTGGTGGAGATCTTAACCAGGATCTTAAACAGGAACAGATTCTCAGTATAAGGTCATGGGACTCCTAGTGCGTTGGCTTCTATGCACAGATTCTTAAGTTGGATCTGGATATTGTTTTTCAGGTGGAGAGGTATCTCCATTTCTTTGGATCTGAATGAGTGCTTTAGTATGTACTGTTGAATATAAGTCCTTGCTCAAAAAATAAAGGTCTGAATTATTAGGAAAACACCACTGATTTACATATAAATTTAAAATTTATAATATAAATACATTTAAAATATAAATTTTATTATGTTATTATATATTATATTTATTTGTATGCTTCTTCAAAATGTTCAGGGAAGGGCCTCCCTGGTGGTGCAGCAGGTTAAGCAACGCACTATGAAGCAAACCGCAGCCACTGCAGCACGAGTTTGATCCCTGCTGCCAGCCAGGGGGGAACCCACATGGTGCAGCAGACCTCTCCTGCTGTGCCTGCTGCTCTCCTCAGCAGTGTACTTCTGTTGATCTGCCTGTTCTGCTCCCCGCTCTCTGTGGTGAATCCTCTCACCCCCACACCTCTGGCCTGTACCCCAGTGCTTGTATGCATAAACAAATAATCTTTAAAAAATTAAAAAAAAAAGAAAATGTTCAGGGAGGGCATAGTTTTCAATTTCATAGCTGCAATAGAAAAGTTCAGAAAGAAGCCACCAGGACATCCTTTGAATTCAGGTTTTATGGAGAATAGGTTAGACTAGATTAAATTATCAGTTGCAAAATGGCAATTATTTTAAAAAGAGGTCTTTTTGATGCTCAGAGCATAAGGCAAAGCAAAGTGTGGGTCCTTAAGACAAAAAAAAAAAAAAAAGACCAAATTTAAGCTGTTAATAATTTAACAGTATTAAGTTTTGAGAAAGAACATAAATCTTCTCTCTCATTCCATGTAATTGCTATCTGTAATGGTCAAGTATGGTAAGTTGGGGTATTTGTTACCATTATTTTAACTGTCTGTCTTTTTGAACAGCAGCTATTATACTGTCTGGATCATATGTTATAATTGGGACCTTGGGTCTCTGTGTACTTTCTCTTGACCTGACCTGTCATTTCACCTATGACCAGTCTAGCTCTTGAAAGCTGATAAAATCACACCCTCAGGGCTAGTAAGAAGTAGTTAGCATTTCTAGGCCTTATCTAGAAAATTATTTTATGAAGACATAGCAAATAACATAGCTTTGCAGATTAAGAGGCTCAGGGATACAGCAATTCTATACCCAATGCAGAAAAATGAGAGGGCCAATGGATTTTTTTACTTTCACAGCATAACACCAATGATTTTTATTCACATATTTGGAGAAATTCCCCAGGATTATTACAGTGTGTCTGACTATAAAAACTATGGAAGAAATGAGATATTACAAAACTTAGTTCTAATATTCAACTTTTATTTTTGCATTTAAACTATGCTCAATTCTGAGGTTATAAGGTATAAGGAATTTCTGGCTTTGTTTGTCTTTAAAAATTTTTAATCTAAAATTCATTGTGCATTCTTTGCTCAGTGCCTAGTAATTCTACATGAGAGCAGAACTGAACATTTCTACAGCGTTGTGACATTCACTACCTCTTACAATTTTGTCAATTCAAAGCTTTAAAGCCTATAAATTTACATCTCGCATCTGCACATCAAAGTACTCATTTCATCACCCTGTTTCTTAAAAAGGATTATAATAACCACTGAAAATCATTGCGTGCTAGCTTTAGAGCAGATTCCTAGAGGATGAATAAATACCTTCTGCCAAGAGGACTGCTCCACTAAGGAGACAGCTTTAGGCAGTGACAGTCAGTAAGAGGGTCTGTTTGCAGCTATAAGCATTAATCCAGGCTTTACTCTTGCAGAAACAGATGATGATTGGGTCTAGGCTACTTGTACACCCTATGATCTGTATACTTCGTTGAACCAATGCATGTGCACTCCTGACACCGACATGGTATTATTCCTCTATGACCTCCTGCATGACCTCCTCCCCTTTCATTCTGTTTCCCTCACTCCCTCTTTCTCCATGTTTATTTTATAAAGATATATACAAATATGTTAAAAATCTATGTTTTTAATCTATCTATCAATAATCTACCATCCATCTATTTACTTACCTTATCAGTAATCTATCATCTGTCCTATTGACTCATTGCAGTGGGTAAACAAGACTTGCCTTCTTCTGCAGTGGAAATCAAATGACTCTGGATGGAGAGACCTATGTATCCAAAATAAACCCAGAAATATATGTTGGAGGGAAGAGATAGGGAGAAGAGAAAAAAATTTAGTTCCAAAAAAAACTGGAGACCAAAAGAGAAAGCTTCTGGAATAGACAGGGGAGGGAGGTCAGCTCAAAGGGGACTGAGAAAAAGAACAAACAAGAGCAAGGACTGGCCCTGGAATGGTGGCGGCCAAGACCCAGCCTGTTGGGTGACCTTAATAGACTGACTTGAATACTAACGTTTTTCTGAACTGTGATTCTCCTCCATGCTCTCTCTGTTCTTTTTGCTTCAGTCGAGCAGACATCTAGTGATGCCCTTTCTTGAATATTTCCTGTATTCTCATAATCTTGTAACTACACACTTTCTTTCCTCTAGCTTATAAGATGATTCTTATTAAAGAGACAAGTGGTAATAATGTTATCTTACAGTTCTAATGAGCTTTTAACTTTCCCAACAGTTTCACATCTATTAGTTATTAGCGCATTTAAATCTTCTGACAACCAGGTTCCTTGTTGGACAGCTATTAGAATTTCCATTAGATAAATAAGAAAAAATAAAAAGCTGAAAATTACAGCAGAGTTTGGAGGAAATGCAGCAGATACCAAATGAGTTTGGCTACTTAAGTAAGGATATGAGATGTAAGGAAAATGAAAAAAAAATGATAAAAGGAATGTTTTTTCATGTAAGTTTCTTTGGTATATGGGTGGGTCTATTCAAATTTCTAAAGAATTTCTGCTCATTGATTTCCTATGCCTTTGAGCTGTATTCTTTTATGTGTGCTCTGTGGCTATTTTTGATCTTACATTCTCAAATACTGCAAGATTCCTGGTGGCATTATTGATTTTGAGTTATCTTGAGGTAGACTTCTGAGGTGGTTAAAAAAGTAGGTCTCTCACAAAGAAATTGAGTCTCATTTAGTTAATCAGAATCAATATAAAAGAATATATATGAGTGTTGCTGCTCTATCTCATTTATCTCTAGCTTTGAATGTTGATGGGGTGAGGTGAGGGGGTGAGGTTGATTCATTTTATTTTATTTGCAAGGTTTTTTTTTTTTTTTTTGGTTTGTTTATTTTACATAGGAGAACTGGAGTATAGGCCAGAGTTGTGGGGCGTGAGAGGAATCGCCAGAGACAGTGTAGGATGCAGAACAGGCAGATTTACTGAAACACACTGAGGGGAGCTGAGGGTAGCAGTGGGCAAGACAGGAGAGGTCTGCTGCACCATGTGGGTCAGCTCCCTGGCCAGGGATTGAACTCAAGCCATAGTGATAATAGCACTGAGAGTTAACTCCTAGGCCACCAGGGAGGCCCTACTTGTAATAATTTGTGAGATGTAAGTTGTTCTCAGAACCATCATGGGTTAGACATACAGATTGAACTAGCAAGCCAGGTAGAACGGGATCACTTTGATATCCTTTTAAAATTCAAATAACATTTTAATACACTGTTAAATAAGCTCTTGATACTCAATTTTAATAGAAATAACTACATAGAAACTTTACTTCATCAAACTCAAGTGATGAACATGTATATTATAAATTCTGAAATTAAGTTAAGCAAGGCAAAGTAGTAACCAATTTCCCAAATTACATAAGTGATTTTTGACAAGAGTGTTTCTCTGTGTTGAAGAACAACTTCTTGATGGGGCTAAATATAAATTCTAAGATCCAGAGATTCTTGTGCTTGTCTGGGATACTAGTTTGTTTTGGAATGATTAAAAAAGATGATAAGCATTTTTTAAGCAAGAATTTGCTTAAAATTACTTCCCTCTCCTAGCGATGAAAAGGTACTGCCAGTAGATGGCAATAGAGAGAGGTGAGCTGGTTGCCAACTGAAAACCAAGAAAGGGAATCTGCTATGAAAATATGTATCTCTTTAATAATATCTTTAAAAACTGATTTAACTCATTAAACAAGTGTTTGTTGACTGAGTTGTATGTAACACTGTTTTCTAAAGGAAACCCTAAAGAAATATCAGATGTGGAGTGGTTACTACCCTTCTCAAGAATCACAATACTCATTTGGAGGAGACAACTTATTTACTCCAAATATTAGCAAGGTGAAGTACTATTTTGTCCAAATTCATGATATAAGGAGGAATTCAGTTATAGATCCACTATCACTTGGAAAACAAGGAATATAGTTTTGGAGAAAATGAGCTTCAGTTCACTTGAAAGAAATGGATGAACTGGGACTAAGGAAGAAAAACAGTGACTTATGGGTATGCACCGCACACAAATGTTTACAGTCCACTAGGAACAGTGTGTGCAGAGAGAATGGTGCTGGAGAGAATGTTGTGGAGATCTGTGTTAACAGAAATAATGGTAGATAAAGTACGGCCAGACAGTTGAGAACTTGAATGACAGAACATTTGCACTGTATTTTCAGACAAAGGAGTGTCAATGGCAGTTTTGGAGGAGTGTTGGAGGAGTTTTAGTGTTTGAAGAAGATGAATCTGAAAGCAGAGTATTATATGGGCTAGATGTGATAGAAAAGTAGTATTATATTGCCAGAGAGAATTCTTTGGTTATAATTTCAGTTTAGAACTTGCTACTTACTTGATGTGAGATAGTTTCTTTAGCTGGGGTTCAACAGAATAATCTGTAAAGAAATGTTTGCAAGGGGCGTGGGTGGGGGTTGTCCTTTATAATTCTTTAAGTTTGTTCCCAGCCAGGCAAGACCAAGACCAAATACAAAATTATACTATATATTTTTGAATTTTTGTGTAGAACTGAGGTACAGGCCAGAGGTGCAAGGGGTAGTGGTGGTGAGAAGATTCACCAGAGACAGAGTGGGGAGCAGAATAGGCGGATCATCTGAAATACACTGCTGAGGGGAACAGCGGGCAAGATAGGAGAGGTCTGCTATACCATGTGGGTTATCTCCAATCCCTTTGGCTGAGGATTGAACTCAGGCTGTAGCAGTGATAGTCCTGAGACAACACCTAGGCCACCAGGGAGGCCCTAACATTATACTAAATTTTCATTCAAGTTTGTTAATCATAAGCTGGAGGAATAAATGAATATATAGGAAAAGGGAGATAGAAGGTCATAGAGGATGCTGTTTCAGAAGTGGTTGATTCTTAAGAACCATGACTAGAAGTAAGTTAGTTAAGGAGAGGTTCGTTAAGGAGATGATAGTTAAGGATAGTAGGTTAATCATATGCTGAATATGGCATGATAGGACATCCAAATACATCAAATAGTATTTACTAAGCTCTCAATCAATGTCTTGTTTTAGGCTATATTCTATATTCTATTCACTCTACTTCCTTCATCCCCATGTACCTAATGCGATTCTCTCGCCTAGATAATACTTGTACTCATCTAGTTCACTGCATCCCGTTTTGTCTCTAGCTACTTGGATTACTGTTACAGACATTGTGATAAATTGGCAGGAAACTAGCTCTATTAAGGGTGTTAGCAGCAATCTAAGAACATTAAGCTAGCTTAAGTCAAGCAGTTTTTTATAATATTTCAAGCAATTTAATAGTCTTAAGCAATTTAGGGGATTCAGGAGAGAGCCAGGCATTTTACTCTACCATTCATGTACTTGTAGGATTTACCC
Source organism: Galemys pyrenaicus (assembly GCA_019455555.1). Classification (NCBI taxonomy): domain Eukaryota; kingdom Metazoa; phylum Chordata; class Mammalia; order Eulipotyphla; family Talpidae; genus Galemys; species Galemys pyrenaicus. Next base: position 3,766,452 of record JAGFMF010011959.1, on the reverse strand, counting down.
ACAATAGTCTGAGAACTGGATCTTTTCAATGACTGGGTAAGACAACTGTTGGAACAAGGAAAGAATATATGATTAATATATGTAGCTATGTCATACAAAAATGACTGATGAAATATGTTCCTCATCATCTGAGAGTCTTCCTGAACTGATAGTGAAAATCTTTTAGGGCCCTCTACAAGATAACAGCACAAACTGGGATGGGCACACCTGTGTCCTTTCCCCCACACCAATGGGAACAACATTGTCACTCACACATTTACGAGTGAAGAGATGCTCTTGTAAATGAGCCCAAATTTCAACTCTGTTGGTCTCCAAAAGCTCACCTTCAGTCCAGGCCATCTACATCGAATTTTTCAAAATTATTTTTTTTTGCTCAAAATATGTTATTGAATTTCCATTATCTTCACTATAAAGTACAAAGTCCTTTGTAGATCCCTATATCACCTGGCATTTGCTTCCTGCCATAGCCTCAGTGCATGCTGCTCTCTATTCTGCACTCAGCATTCCAAAGAAAAATTTTTAGAGTCTTCAAATGTGTAATATAGCTCTGTTGTCTTCATACATGTCTTCTCTGCCTAGAGCTTCCTTCTTACCCCACTTCACCTCCAGGGTTTATATAAGGATAGTTTCTAGCTTAGTATTCATTTCTGCTTCATTCTCTTCGGGAGTCTTCATGAAGGCTTTGAAGAATCTGTACACTCCTATGTGTTCCCACCATCCCAGAAGTCTCCTATCATATTAATACCCAATTGTGATTTTTTATTATCTAAGACTCTAAGCTCTGTTAGGGAGAGCGATATGCCTATCCTCTTAGCATTGTGTCCTCATTGCCTACACAGTACTAGACACAGGGCAAGCTTTCAACAGATGCATATTTAATAAATGCATGAGTAACACATGCTAGGTGCTATCTTAATTGTTTCACATATACAGTTTCATGAATCCTCCTATTAACTTTTTGGCATTTATATTATCCCCATTTGCAGATGAAATTCACTAGCCCAGGACTGCACAGTTAATATATTTCAGATTTGAGTTTGAATTTTGTTATTTCAAATGGCCAGATCCATGCACTTATCAATACATTAAACCACAGAAATAGCAGAAGATGGGAGACCTAATTGCAAATGAGTGTGGCTGTAGGTACACATGAAGGACTCTTTAGTTTAGGGTAGGTGATGGAAAATTTAAAACAGAACTATTTCACTATGGACAATAGAACAGGAAGATGGTAGGAAAGGGCTAACAGTGTACCCCTGACATTTTTCATGAAACCATGGAACTCTGCCTTCTTTTTTTTTTTTAAGATTTATTTATGCATACAAGCACTGGGGTACAGGCCAGAGGTGTGTGTGTGGGGGGGTGAGAGGCTTCACCACAGAGAGCAGGGAGTAGAACAGGCAGATCAACGGAAGCACACTACTGAGGGGAGCAGCAGGCGAGGCAGGAGAGGTCTGCCGTGCCATGTGGGTCCCCTCCCTGGCCGGCAGCAGGGATCGAACTTGTGCTGCAGTGGCTGCGGTCTGCTTCACAGAGCGTTGCTTAACCCACTGCGCCACCAGGGAGGCCCGGAACTCTGCCTTCTTAAAGTTCATTACACATATCTGATGAGTCCTTTACACACCCTCCATTTCCTATAAGACTCTCCAGTATGGGACAGACACTTTCCACAAGATCCTATTACTTTTACATCATGCACTAATTCTCGTTTGCCATCAATATTAACTCTAGATCAGCATCTTCCCCATTGCTGTTAATTGAGAGATATCAATTTTTAGTATGAATAGTCAAAATAATCACAATTTCTGTATCTAGAAGAATATATTTTTTGCTATTAAGGTATTTTAAAAACTGGGGCCTCCCTGGTGGTGCAGTGGGTTAAGCAATGCACTATGAAGCAAACCACAGCCACTGCAGCACAAGTTCGATCCCTGCCCATAGTCGGGAGGTGACCTACATGGCGCGGCAGAACTCTCCTGCTTTGCCTGGCGCTCCCCTCAGCAGTATATTTCAATCTATCTGCCTGTTCTGTTCCCTACTTTGTCTCTGGTGAATTCTCTCACACCCCCCTACACACCTCTAGCCTGTACCCCAGTGCTCGTGTGCATAAATAAATAAATCTTTTAAAATACTTTATTGAAGCAACACTGGTTAATAAGTATATAGAAGTTCGGTACATCTCATTGTAAGTCAGCATCAGCATGTACTACACTATGTTCACCAGTAACAGTCTCATTGTATTCAAGAAAAATATGTTTTGATCCCTTTATACTCTGCTTCTTCTGTAAATGGACTCCCATCGCCTCTTTTGAAGGTAGCATCAGTTATATAGGGGTATCGCTTTAAAAACTATAGATTAACCTTTGGTTTATATGTCCATTAGGAAACTCTTATTTCTGTTTCACATTATTATGCATTAACATCCACAACCACTTCTGATCATACTGTGAATGTAGACTTCATGCATTATCTGAAGAATTTTGAGCTAGGCTGGCTCTGCCCCACAGCCAACAGTTCAGCTTTGTCAGTGTGGCTAATTCCTACAAAGTGTTTCTTCATGACTTAAACATTTTATTTCATTTGCCGTTGTTCATTGGCAAAATATAAAGTGATAAATGGAAAATGTGATAAGCTTAGGTCTCAAAAACATCAAGTAAAGACAAAGATTGAAATATCTGGCTGTGAAAAAATAGTGATTCTTTTTAGCTTCTGTTGAGTACTCAATTAATAGTGTGTTCAATTATAAAGGAAAAGAAATGAATTAAGGCATATGTACAGAGTGCTGGAAACTGATTGCCAAGACTGAGTCTTGGATTTCTATTATAATTTTTAAATTATATGAGGGTAGGTCTGTACTTACAAGACCTAAAATTTTCACCAAATTTGCAAATTGAATTTGTAGAAAGAAATAATTAAGAGTAGAAGCTTGCCTCTGTTGAGTTATTCTTTTACCCTATTATACTGTCAACCTTGTTCAAGATTTTTGTAATTATGAAGGAATTAATATTTTTATAGGTCACATAAACATGCTCAGTAGAAATTTCTATTCCTACACATTAGAAATACATATACCCAGCATTCTGCAATATTCAGTTTTGTATACCTGTTTAACCTGCTAATGTGGGGAATTGTTGTAAATTAACTAGGCTTTAGTAACAAAACACAAAAAAACTAAACACAACAAAAAATCCTTTTAAAGGAAATCAGGTTTTTTCACTAGGTTTTTGTTAGAAGCATGCCTGTTACTCTTCATTTATGTTGAGTCTTGGCTGGTTCTGTTTGGTTAAGTGAAGTTCGTGCTCTTCCTTCCCTCCCTCCCAAATATTTTCTTATCATTCACTCATCTACTAAAAATTGAAACGAGTCTCTCTAGTCTCTACTTGGTCTACTTCTTTCTGCACATATTTGCCAGAAAGACTGTTCTCAGGATATTATTTTCATTATGATGTTGGTTTACTTAAAATGTTCCATCCCATTCCGAATCTTTCAGCTCTGAATTTTAATACCCCTCTGATCTGCCTTCTCATTCCCTTTCTTCCAAGCCTCATTTTTCATTATTCTTTTACTTTGATTCATTCATGAAGTCAAATTCATATTTTTGACATCTGCCTGTAATGCTGCTTTTAGCAATCAGAGGGATGGGATGGGAGGGAAGAGAGGAGGTTGAGAAAGCAGACAAAAGACTGGCAGGTCAAGAGGATGCGAGAAGAAAAGAAGAAAAAGAGTGGACGAGAGAACTCTGGGCATCTCCATATAATCTGAAGGCATCCTTTTTTCAAGTGGAGACTGGAAGCTGTACACACAGCCTCACGGGCAAAACTCAGGTTAACTCTACCCGCCCAACCCCCTCAACACACACCTTGACTAGTAGACTAGTAGAGTGTTTATTTTTCTGCACTCAAAGGGTCACTTCTTTGCAGTTGCCTTGGAAAGTGAGAAAAAAAAATCAAGATGTTTCCTTTCTGGAGAGAAAAGTATTCCTTTACCCTGCTGCCTAAGTCATGCACCCTGTTGGTTTCAGGCTGATAAATCTCCCTCCCTCCCTAGCCTCCCACCCCCCCAGTCAATATCCTCTTGTAGTTTCTGGAATTTCCCTCCCTTGCTCCTTTCTTCCTTATGCCTAGACCCTCTGGGGTCTAGGCCCCTCTGGCATTTGCTCCCCTTTCCCCATGCACTGTCACCTCCCAGTGAACTCTAAGGCAAGGGGTTGATCCCTTTCCCAGGAGCTGTCAGAACACAAACTTTCTTTTCAGATGTACAAATTGAGTGCATTTCCCTTAATACTGGTGGTGGTGAGAAGCTAAAATAAAGTACGCAGAATATTTAATTCCATAATATTGCTACAAATCACTCAGAATTAAGTTGGTAGCTTTATGTCCTTGTTTTTAACTCATATGGCATCCTAAGTGTGCATAACTGGATTTATAATTAAGCCAAATGTTCAAACATTTTTCTATAAGGGATAAATTAGAAATCACAACACTCTCCTAGACCTATATCACAAAGCTACAATTACATAATCACTTGCAAAATTCTAGAGGTACTCAAAGTAATTTAAAAAAGAGAAGAGTGTGTTTTCTTATTGTCGGGAGGATACAACTGGGATTATATGTAGTCTCTAAAATCTCAGTTCTTCATGTCCCCCTACCCCTGCATCCTGTGAAGGCCTCCTCACAGAGGACAGTCTGTTGAGGGAGAGATTCAGCCTATGATGTCTGGTTCACACTGAGTTTCTCACCTCTCAAGAGAACATATTTTACTGTCAGAATAGGAACAACTAATAGCCCAAAAAGGTTCCTTCTGACAGCCCCTAGAGCTTAAAATGTTGCTGGCGATGGATGGATTTCTAGCTCACCAGGAAGTCCACTCTGGAGACGTGGCAATCCCACACAGGCATTTCCAGGGAAGCTGTTTTGTAGATGCCAGAAGGATACAAACCAGAGCTAGAGCTTCCTCATACTTCAAATTATCTCCAATGGAGAAGGAGGGAAGAGGACAATGAGCTAATGTCTTCCAAATATCCTCATGTAATTTCTGTTTTATTTTTTTAAAAAGATTTTATTTATTTATGCATACATGAGCTGGGGTACAGGCCAGAGGTGGGGGGGTGGGGAGGAGTGGGGTGCATGAGAGGATTCACCAGAGACAGAGTGGTGAGCAGAATAGGCAGATCAATTGAAATACACTGCTGAGAGGAGCAGTGGGTGAGACAGGAGAGGTCTGCTGTGCCATGTGGGTTCCCTCCCTAGCCAAGGATCTAACTCACACTGCAGAGGCTACAGAAGTCCCACAGTGTGGTGCCACCAGGGAGGCCCCGTTTTTGTTTCTTAAGGGACTGCGTTATAAAGACAATTCCACCGCAGGGCTTTATTTTAATAGGAACACATTTACCACATGTATTTTCTTTTTTGATTCAGGTGAACAGGACATGTGCATGAGTATTTTTTTTTTTTTGGAGGATAATTTTTGATACTGCAGCGTCCATGATGGGGAAGATGCATAACATCTTTCTTTTTCAGAAAGAAGAAACATACTCCCTGTCATACAGCAATTCTGACATTGATGCAAAGAAGTAAAAGAAACAAAGCTCAAGGGGAAAAATAAGACATGGATATCAGCAACCGGCTTTGGAAGGGTCAAGTAGATAGAATGTGGATCTCTGTGACAGCACCTAGAAGTAAGTTTACAGGGAATCTGAGAGTTTTGATAATTCAGAGAAGGACAGACTCTGACAGAGCAAAGCTGGTGTGGAACTAATGAAAAGGGAGCCACAGCTCAGAGCAGAAGAGGTGGCTGCTTCCCAAGGCCCGTGAGGAAGCAGGAAACAACCAGAACCTCTGACTCTCCTAGCACACGCCTATCAGGCCGTTGTCTGTTTCCACTGACATGAACCACGATCTGAAAACTGAAATCATTTCTGTATCCACCCACGACTCAGGAGAACTCACAGGGCATGCCTGTGTCTAGTTTCTCCAGGCTGTTGGCTCTGCTCATCACTGTGTTGTCTCCAAAGTCCCATTGCTGAACTCCACCTCCATTAGGTCATCAGAAATACCAGGCCCAGGTAGAAGCAGGTGGCTGACTATACCTTGACTCTACCATGGTAGCGTCTTGAAAACAAGTGACCGTGCTTCTACTTCATCCATAACTGTGTCCCCAAGGTCAAACTCATTCTCTTGCTTCAAACCATTCCCAAACTGGGTAAAGTCAGAAGGTGACTTTAAATTGAAGCAGCTTTGTCTAGCTTAGGGGGTCTGAGGGGTTGGCAGCTGGGGACCCGCAGTAGCATCCCCCCCACCACTGCAGCTGAGAGGGTGGCTTTCAGACCCGAAGGGGACACAGAGTAGCACTGAACACATCTGATCCATGTCTGTTACTGCAAAAATGATTTCCCCTCAACTCCAATTTCTTATATATGGTTGTTATCAAGGCACTCCACACACTTGGAACAGTAACTTCTAATTTCAAATTCAGCATAACAAAGAAATTAACAAATTTAACAAATGCCTTTTATACCAAATCTATTATAAAAGGCCAATGTTATGATTACGAGGAAAGACAATCCAGTAATCAGTAGCAAGCATTTCGAAGTTGCTCAGAAATCATTCTATTTATCTATCAACTAACAAGACAAAACCGAGTAAAAAGATAGAAGAAGTGTCTGAAAAGACAAATTACCAGTTTTTTTAAAAGCCTTGCACAGATGTCCCTGCAGAAATTCTCCAAGCTCAGTGCTTTCTTTCCTAGACTTCTCATCTTCTCTGCCACTTTATGGTGTTGAAAATCCCCCTCTCCCAACCACACGTGCAGCCTAGTTTGGTCTGATTTAAACTGCGGTTTACTCAGGGCTCTCCTTCACTCTACCTGGATCCACTTCCTTGGTGCCAGCTTTTAATGTTGACTGATTTCAGGCCACAGCTCAACACGATGAATTTGTTCTTCAGCGCTGTGACTGCCATGCACCGATATCTAAAAATCTAACACAATTATTTTAATGCACCCTCAGGGGGATTTGCCTCTCCTTCCTCCCTGGTCGTGATCCATTGTTAGGGTCCTGAGTCCATTTTAAACATCGCTAAACACTGTTTCCTTTTTCAAGCTGAATTTATTGCAGAAATTCGGCCAAGGCGCCAATTGTGTGGCCCCAGCAGAGGCTGGGTTGGGGCCTTCAGCCCCATGTTTGGGCTCATGAAACAGGTTAGGGTAAAAAGAGACGGGACGGGCCAGGAGGGCACCAAACTTCCTGCCAGGCTGCCAGGCTGCAGGCGGCATTGCCATCATCTCTCACAGCACTGTCCTCTGTCACCATGGATATCCTCTTGCGCTGTGGAGTCCCCAAAAGGGTCACCAATAAATCATATCTTAACAAATTTCTCTCCTTCCCAACGCCCCAGTGAAGCCAACTCGCATACTGTGTTGTGGCCTTGTCACCGCACTTCAGTCACACGTTAACGTTTAGACCAGCCGCCCCCTGGGCCCCAGCTCTAGGCCCCACCTGCTCCACAAATCCTGGCAGGTGGGTCCTGGAACAGAAGGGTTAAGGGCCCAGGGACTACAAACAACACAATTTCTTGCCTTTGAACGGCGCTGCCAGGTTCACCAGGCTCTCAGGCTCCCTTCAATCACCCACGGGACCCCGTCGTGTCTCCCACCTTATTTTAGACCTTCGCTGGGGTGGCGGGGCCTTCCACTGCCTGCCTGGTCCAGGTTCCTCCTTCTGGCGCAGCCACAGCCTCAGACTCCAGCAACCTGAGGGGCGGAGGGAGGGGCTTCGAAGGAGGTGGGGCAAAGGAGGGGGTGGGAACGTGTTGGCGGGGGTGGGCGATCATACGCCAAAAGATTGTGTTGAAGAAGACAAGACACTTTGGGATTTGTGGTGTAGGGAATGGTGGATTAGATCTGTGATGGACAAAATATTTGTAGAGCCTGTACCAGCGATCACCTAAGGACGTTCAGCCCAAACAAACACTCTGCCTCCTATTCATCATTTGTTTTGTTTTTTTCCAGATCATTAGTTTCTTCCAGTTCTCTAATGCTGGATTAGCTAGTAACCAGAATGGGTATAAAGCTCTGTTAGGCAGTTTTCAATAAAAGCTAATTCTATTTTGTTTTAGGGAAAGCAGAGGAATCAGCCCAGAGTGTTTAAAAAAAATTTTTTTTTAATATTTATGTAAGCATTTAAGAACTGGGATGTAGGCCAGAGGTGTGGGAAGTGGGGATTCACCAGAGACAAAGTGTGGAGCAGAACAGGCAGATCTACTGAAATACATTGCTACGGGGAGCAGCAGTGGGCAAGACATGAGAGGTCTGCTGGTAGGTCTTCTTGGGAGAAGAGCGTCTTCTGCCCATTTTGTAACCTGGAGAGTCCCACCTGTCTACCCTCCTCCCAGGTGCGGAATGTACCAACCACGAGCCTCTGCCTTTCACATGGGTGTCAATTGGCTTTAACTCATCTCAGCTGTCATTTATCCACTGCCTCCTCAGCTCTTAGCAATCACGGTCAGTGGACTTTTCCTCGTGCCCAGTGCTTGACCGATAACACCTGCTGACTGACGCTCATTCAACAACAGGTAGAGAACTAACAGGGGGTGCTCTCCTGGAACTGGGAACTATCTGGGAACTTTCTGCCTCCAAGTACTCTGTTATCCCCTCAGGAACAAGGAATACCCTGCCAAGTGCCCTGGGGACTTTCTCAGATTATTTCCAGACTGGGTTTTTAGAAACAGATGCTGAGATAAAACTTGGGATAAAAATGTTTATGGGGGGATTAACAATAAAGAAAAGGGCAATGTAGCAATATGCTGAGAAATGGTCTCAACCATCAGACTAATTTGCATGCCCATCAACTCGCAGAGCCCCTGAGGGGGACCAGACTGGAGTCTGCAGTCCTACTGCTGAGGAGAAAGAAGCTGTGGGCTTGGAACTCTACCTTCCTGGAGATAAAGAGCCCACACAGCTCATCACCTCTTGCAGGTATGTTTGTCTGTTTGGCCTCAGAGTGCTCCCTCTGAGCTGAGCACCTCCTGGCACCTTCCAGGTCCTCCTTTGGCACAAGACGGATGTGGGAGCCAGATGGCTGTGGAGGGATGCCACTGTGGAGATGGGCCTTGAGCTGCTGCTGGCCCTTCTACGTGAGTAAGGGAGCACTTGGCTCCAGTGTCTTCGGGGCAACTCCATTACTGAGAGGTAGTGGGCAGAGATGTCTGCAATCCTGTCCTGGGGTGGGTGACCGGAGCATGGTTGCTTCTCAGTGACCACGGTCTTCCCTTCCCTCTCCTGTTATGTTTTGGTTTTGTGGTAAGAACTGCGAATCTCCCTCTTGGCATCTTTTAGTGAGCAACTGTGTTTGTTGTTCGCCAGAATCACACGACTGCAGTCCTCTCAGCAGCTTCATCACCTGTACTCTTGTGACGTGGGCCCGAGACCAATATTTCACTCCCTCCTCAGCCCAGGGTCCCCATTGAACTGTCATTCTGCTCTCTGCTGGAGTTTGATTAGGTTATGATTTTATTACATAGTTTTATAATTTCTTGATTGCCATAACATGGGATTATAACACCATGATTCAGAGGTACAAGCTCCCACCTCTCTTCTGATGCCTCCCATCCAGGAGTTTCCCCTTTTCCTCTCCACCACCCTTTCCCCCTCTGGGAGTCTAATTTCACAGATGGATGTTAGGGCTTGGTGTTGGTTTGGTGTCCGAAGGTTTTGATTCTCTATGTTGCACATAGGAGTGAAGTTACCCTCGCCTGCTTTTTGGTGACTATCTCTGCCTGTTGACTATTTTGGATTCAGCATGTAATTGGATCATGCAATTGCTCATCTTCCTGTGTTTGGTTTATTTCACTTAACATAATGCCCTCCAGGGTCATCCATGTTGTCACAAATGGCAGGATTTTCTTCTTTTTGAAGCTGTTTCCATGTCTTATCTATGAGTGATGTTGCTGTGAGGGTGGGAGAGCAGGTAGCTCTTTGAGGGTCCTGTTTCCTTTGGGTACAGGAATGGGGTTGCTGGGTCACATGGATCAGTAGTTCTGTGTGTAAGTTCTCATTGTTCTGGGCAGCCCTCATTCTATCAGAAGCCAATATTGTGGCTGGAACAGGCCTGGTGTTCTATCACAATTGCAAGGTGCCCTGGGAAGTAACCACCAGAAAAGGTGAAAGCTAGGAAGGAGGTCTTCAGTTGTAATCCTGGGAAGAGGCATGCCTGTGGGTGGAGAAAAAGGGGCAGCGCACGCGCCTGAGGCTCTGCCTTTATTTGGGTGAAGGGTGAAGGCCTGGAGTTTTGAGGGCTCGTTCTTTATTGAATTTAAAACATATGAGGGAGATTGTAATATTCTGAAAGATAAAAGCAAATGATTGGAATGCTCAGTATTTAAGGCATTTAAGGAGTATTTAAGGACTGTGGGAGGAGGGGAAGTTTGCATGTTCTGTGACTGGCTATGGTTTTTTGTTTTGTTTTGACATAACCATCTTTGAAGAGGATGCCTCTTGCAAGTGGACACCTGGGCAATGAAAGCCTAAGGTGGACAGCTGCTCACAAAAAAGAAAAATCCATAGTCAGGGTTTACATTTGAGCTTTCCATTTACACAACTATAGTGCCTGTAAGAGTGTGCGAAGGAACTCTTTCTCTACATTCTTGTCACTATCACTACCTTTTGTCTTTTTGAAGATGTTTTGCCGTCCACATTTTCCACTCTCCACAATTAGGCAGAAAATCCTTCCTTGAAGGGAGTTCTGCCTGGTCATCGCCTGGTGACCACGTGACATGGTGTTTTTTTTATACCTGCAATACCTGAGCCCAGGTGAGTAGAGAGAAGAGGTGTGCTGGTTGAATCTGATCTGTGTTTGCAGAGCCTATTAATGGTGGTCCTTAAACTGAAACAGGACTGGATTGGCATCAAGGACCTCTTGACCTTACAACAGGGTCTCTCAGCAGATACACTCTTTGGTCTGGATAGTCAATTTCTTTTCCCCATTGTAGTGCCAGGAAGGGCACAGAGCAAGTTCTCCACGATTCTGAGAAGACAGGTAAAGGAAGGAGTCTTGGAGCCCTCAGTGGCTTTCTCAGGCTTTTACTGATATTTACATCAGAGGCAACCAGGTACATGGCAGGCAGGGGTGCCAGAGGGTGCGGGGGGCAGGAGGCTGGCAGGCCTCCTAGCCCCTGGCACATCTTCACTCTCTGGACCCGCTTGTCTGTCTGCCTCTCCTTTCTCTTTCTTCTCTCTCTCCTTGTCTTCTGCTGGCATCCTCGTGACACCGCTCTTACATACCCTGTGTCTTAATCCAGGTGTGCTCACTTGCGCATGCCCATTTAGGCATGTATGCAGGACCTCAGGTGTCCATCATCACACCATGGCAGGAGGGTGGAAAAAGCAGATAACTTTTCCATTTACCCTATACCCATCCATGCCCTTGGCTTTGGGATGCGCTTTTCGATTTTTTTTCTTCTTTGGTGACTCATATTTGGCTCATGATCTTTGTGCTTATAACCTACCTTGGCTTTATTTTATCTCTTAGGTCAGTTGACAGATAATGTATTTTAGTTCACCCATCCTAGGAGACCTACCTGTTTTGGTCCAGAGTCTGACTTGACCCTACCATGGCTCAGTTTCTACCTGGGATGGGACATCTCCTGTCTTCCTCCCCCTTGACTACCCATTTTCAAAGTCATTTTGGAAAAAAAGAGGATTAGATGAGCCCATCTTGCACAGATGCTTTTTTTGGTTTCTTCTCCTGTCAGTAGTGCTTCACTTGGCTCTCAGGAAATTATATGCTATAACAGTCCTTTTTAAAAGATTATTCATAGCCTTTGGGAAAGACTTTCCATTTATGGAAATTTAGGCATTATAGAAGGTTGGTGTGAGCGAGTCTTCCTGACTTTTCACATCATATTAGTAATAACCTGCTCTATAGGCTTATAAAGTGGACTCTGATCATATTATCTAAATGAAAAATGGGAATACAATCAGGTGAGGAAATAGAATTCTGATAAATCAGTTTAGGGCTTCTCTCAGATTGTTTTGTATTATCTCTTAAGAGGAGAACTTCTTTCAATCCTGATTTTATTTTTTGGACAATCCCTGGCTAATGGAGAAGTAAAGAAGCACAGTTATTTTTTTTTCTTAGACTATTTGAGAACAAATTGCTATTTTTTTATACAAAGCAGAAATTTCTTTTGTATAACCATAGCACAAATATTGAAGGTGAAATCATGAAGTTGTAAAGATAAACTATTAAGACCTCTTTAAATCACATTAACTTTTACTAATTGTTCTAATAATGTCCCTTACAACTAAAAAAATTGTAAAAGTTTAGGATCTGCTGTCATGGTTTGGGCTTTTGTTTGTTTTGTTTGTTTCCTTCAACCAGCAAGCATTCTTCAGCCTTTCCTTAATTTTTATTTATTTATATATTTTTTGCATATAAGAGCTGGAGTGTAGGCCAGAGGTGGAGGTGGTGAGAGGAGTCACCAGAGACAGAGCGGGGAGCAGAACAGGAGGATCTACTGAAACACACTGCTGAGAGGAGCAGTGGGCAAGACAGGAGAGGTCTGCAGCACCATGTGTGTCAGCTCCCTGACTGGGGATCAAACTCAGGTTGTAGTGGTGATAGTGCTGAGACTTTAACCCATAGGTCACCAGGGCGGTCCTCTTTAATTTTTATAATCTGATCCTTTTGAAAATTACAGAGAAATTTACTTTATAGAATTCACTTCAATTTTGGTTCTCTTGATATTTCCTTGGATTAGATCTATGTAATGCGTCTGTGGCCAAGGATCTCACAGAAATGATGGTGTGTTCATTCCCCAGCAAGTAGCATATAATTTTGATTTGTCCCATTACAAAACTTAAGTTTGATCATTTGATCAGGGAGTCTGCAAGCTTCTATCATGAAAATACTTCCTTTGTCATGAATAAGTATTTTGAGGGAAATTCTTTTGACACTTTGCACATAATAAGTTTTGCCATCAAACTTTCAACTCATTTATTTCTATCAATATAGATTCCTAGTCTCCTAGTTTAAAGATGATTGTAACCCAAGTTGTAGTTCCCAGGCTTGTCTATAAATAGCCTTTTCAGGCTTCTGTGTCCTTCTAGTATGTCTCCATCTTCCCTTGAATGCTCCTTGACTTTCCAGAACAAGATGTGCCAGTCTCATCATACCCTCCCCCTACACAAGCTCCAAACAGTCATTCAAGAGGTCTAGCTTTTTCCAGTGGAGAGTAGATAAGGGTATTAGAATCAGGGACAGCCATTAGGTGTGCTGGCTCCCTACTGTTGGGTGTGTGCATTGCAATATATAAATATACATGCACATATGCATTTATAGCCCAATTCATTTCTATATATTTCTCTTTACATATTGAAAAAAAAAAAAGGCACTCACAAAATACCTGCAATGTCAACCCATTCATACTAGGTTTATTTGAGTCTTTTCTCTGATGGTAAGAAGTCTGTTTCCCATTATTCTTCATATATTCACTTATTTGCTTAAAAATCTCTTGACCTCCCGTTGCCCAGTATTTTCTCTGCTGCTGTTGCATCTTCCCATATGACTACCCTCCCACCTCCACCCTGTGGGGGACCACAGCTCATCCTGTGTGCACCTACTCAGGTCTCCCCACAATTAGGGCCACCATTTCCCCTGGCTGGTGATCTGACCTTCTGCATTGACCTGTCCCATGGGACATCACTGTCTGATGTACCAGGTATGATGCCACCTTCTTACCAGCCTTGGGCACTGTTTTATTTTCATGGTATCCTGGCCACCACCTTCCCTACTGCTGAGCAGAAGCCTGCCTGTCTTTCTTGACCCCGTCAAATGGCTTTTGTATTAGAAAAGGGAAAAGAAAGTGTCTCAGTGTTTAATCTTGTTTAACCATAATTTGTAAAGCTTTTGGTAATTGGTATCCCTTCTGAGTCCTCAAGTTGAATCTTTCATAAATTTTATCACACCATAATTTAACTTGAACATATCGTGCATTTGTTAAAATCAAAATAAACTTTATTTACATTCATTGACTCAAATTAGAAGATTAGAAAAGTGTGCTATGAAATAGAGCTTATTAATAGTTAAGTATGAGAACATATTTCTGCAAAGGTTTTGATTTTCATAGAACTCCTATTTCAAGTCACTATTTATGCATATATAAACATAAATGTTTTTTGGAATGGGTAATGAGAATACATAAACTCTAGAAAATCACATGATTGAGTATTGAGGAATATTGTGAATTTTATTTGCCAAGTAAAAACTATCTTGAGCATGATCCTACAAATATTTACTAAAACCAGAGCTATAAGCCAGCGTTTATTTCACAGTTTTACAACACATATTTTGCAATGTTAGGTGCTCTGACCTCAAATCTCTTTAACAAAATTGTTTTTGCAGCTGTTCAACAATAGCTTTCAAACTAGCTAGACCTAAACATCTCTGTGAAATAGTGACTTTAAAGAAAATACTCATTTCAGAATTTGGTTAATTTTTTAAAAAAAAACAGCTACTACTTAATAGCAAACTGGCTATAAATGTCAGTTTAACTCTAAACATCATGCCTGTTCTCTTCAATGAGGATAGGTGATGGGGCGGCCTTCATTTCTGCTCACTTGAAAATCAATTCTGAGAAAACTCAGTGAAGGGCTGGAAATGAAAGGGTTTGACAAGGTTGTAAAGTAGAGCAACAAAAAAGATTGACTGCAGATTTGCTTTCTAAGAACTCACTTCTTATTCCCCTCATTTTCAAATTAAACACCATGGCTGTGTGGCTATAAAACCTTGATTTCTGGCAGGAACAGTTTTGTGCCCCAGCTTTCTTAGGCGGAGACTGTGGCAGTCCTCACAGAACAGCTTTCTTCGCTCGGCAGGCTGCTGTTCTGTCCCTCATGGGATGCTGTATCTTCAAGGTGAGACCCCATCTCTGCCATCACCACCACCTGTGCCCAAGACACATCTAGGCATGCTCCATGTTTATAATCCCATTGTTGTGTCTGCTCATCTCTTTTCTAATCTACTGTCAGCTTCCTAAGGACCAGTATTTTTCACCACAGTGATGGAGCTGGGAGAGAGAAAAAATGGGTAAACCATGGTCTCTGCCCAGTTGTTTACTTTTTAATGGGGAAAAAGGGCCAACGCCCAAGCTTCAAGGGGGAGCAAGAACAGACCATGTAATCCTGAAAATTTTTCCGTTCATAGTTTAAACTAGTTACAAGTTCTGAGGCAGGAAGCACAAATGAAGGTCCATCTAGCATATGTTAAATATGTTTCAATTATAGAAAAAACTAACAAACTGTTAAATAAGATCTGTTTCCCTCCTTCCATCTTTGTACAATGATGGGATAAAAAGCATCTGTGGATAAAGGTTTGACTTTTATTTGACTAAAAGTCAACAGCCTACCAATGATGACTGTGATTGATTTTAGTTATTACTGAGTGTATCTGATGGTTTTTTTTTTTGTTTTTGATATTTGGATCAATGATAAAATGAGAATAAAATAACTGCATATAATTCCATATCTGTTAAATATTAACCTTATAAGTTTTATCTTTATTTCCTTCAATTTGGCAAAACTAAAAATTACTAAAATTCACAGCTAGTATTGTATTTGCACATAATTTGTTTTCTCACTATAGTGACTTGAAACACTAAAAAATCTATTCATATTTGAGTGTCCTGAATTTGACTATTTTTCCATTAATGTGTAAATCAATTTTTTCAAAGAGATATTTTTATCCTAAAGTATTCAAAATTACTCAAAATTATTCATTATAATAGATAATCAGATAATTTTTACTTAATATAAAAGCAGTCAGCATTTAAATAAAGTTAAAATTGTATTTTTTAAATCTCTTAACTAAATCTCATTAAATATTTTAACTTCTGGTATACGGTATCCCTCTATCTGCCATGTAAACAATTAGCATCATATTTCACACCATCAACATCTATGAAAGTATAATTTATATAAAGAAATTTAAGAATCATAAGATTATTTTTAACATTACAAAAGCTTCTAGTCACTCAGTTATTGTTGCAAATGTCACACTAAATTTCACAACTACAAATTAGGTCACTGATTGAAGCAAGAAAATGGACACTAGCAGTTCTGGGAAGTGATAATTTGTTGTGTAAGACTCAGTTATAAACATGCTAACTGTGAATAAAGGGTTTGACTAATTTGTCTTTCACCAAAGCACATTGTGCTCTTGTCTCTAAGGTAATGTTCTTTTCACATATTGGCAAGACCAAGTTCAAATCCAGTGATAGTCACTAATAGTCAAATGCCCCATAGAGAAAAAAGGTGAAGAAATTGTGTCAGAAGGGTTGAACAGTGTATACACAAAAGTAGTTGTTTATGTTATGGGTAGTTCTCTGACCCTGGGACTCTGAGTGACAGGGGTCTCGTGTGTGTGTGTGTGTGTGTGTGTGTGTGAGAGAGAGAGAGAGAGAGAGAGAGAGAGAGAGAGAGAGAGAGAGAGAGAGAGAGAGAGAGAGAGAGAGAGAGAGATGAACCTAACCTTGGAGACTATCTAGAAACTGGATAGGACATATGAAGAATAAGAGAGTATTCTGGGTAACAACGTAAATACCAGGACAAAATGATGTTGGCAAATGATCATGCCTGTTGAACATGAGAGGAAAATTTCTGCTATAGGAAAAAATTACACAAACTCACGAAAATAAAAATATGTAAGGGAAAGAAACTTGATTCATGTTGTGGCAGTGACATGGTAACAGTGTTTTGGGGAAAGCACTAATAATTATAGTAGAAGTGAAAATCATATAGAAAATTAAACATTGAAAAACAGAGCATTTAAAGATGTTACTGATATGGTAAATGTAAGTGGAATTGATAAAGGACAGAGTAGGATTCTGGTGAGTGATGGGGTTGGAGAACATTGGGTAAACCTTAGAAATTTCACAAGAAGGGAATAAATAGGTTAGGTCTACTCTTCCTACATGCTAATAGTAAAGTAAAAAAAAAAAATATTAGTAAAGTCTCTTTGAATTGAAAACCTGAGCGTAAACATGTTTCAATTGGGGATACAGGAGATGTATGTGTAGGAGGGAGAGAGAAGACAATGTAAGGATTGATTAAAGCCAGGGAAGATGGAAGAAATTTCTTTTTCACATATCTCAAGGGATTTCACATATAAACTTGAGCAATTCTACTGCCTCACAACTTAACCAGCTTTCCCATCTTTTATTTTTACTTTCATTTTCTTTTGGCCTTTAAAACAAAGCTAAAAATTACAGAAAACAAATTCAAAAACTATAGTTAAATAGAATTGGGAATAAATTATGTTGTAAATTGGTTTGGGGCCAAGGAACAGAAGAAAATCTTCATCTTAAGTAAAGTGATTAGGTATAGCTCAGTTCTGGGATGTTTATAATTTGCAATAAGCAGATCAGTTTCTCTTTAAAGCCTAAATCAAGCTACATGATATTTCAGGCCATTTGATGGGGTAGGTTTAGGAATAGTGGAATATTCTATCAATGGTGTGTTCTTTGTCTTATGCCATCTAAAGAGTTTTCCTTTACAAAAACTCAAGGATTTTGTCCTGAGTGGTGAACGAGAATTTATTTAGGCATCTGGTTTCAAAGTAGTGAGTAACTTCTTAGTATGGGCTTCCTCTCCCCTATCCTTGTATTGCTTTATCATTTTATAAATAGGCTAAATATGGAAGATTTATTTAAATTTGTGTATAATTTGAAATTTGCATATCTGTATTAATAATTGACTCCAAAGAATATAATGATTATTTTGGAGTAAAGGATATTTCAGAATTACTGCTTGAAATCTCAGAAGACTTAAAGGGCATAAAAATAAACATATGAACACTAAATTCATTGTTAAATATAAATTAGTTTTACATAAAATTTGAAAAGGAATTTTGCATACAGTTTTGTGTGTTTCTATTTTATATACAATGTGTATTTTGTATGCATTCACACGAATAGAAAGCATTTTGGAAAAATGTTATATATAATTCTTAAGCAATGTTATTTTTATGCTGTTATTTTCAGTTATATATTATCTCCTCCAGAAGAGCTCAAATCAAAGCCACAAATATTCCTTCATTGTTTTATGTTCGATGACTCTGTGCTAGGCATTAGATTACTCTATACAATATTGTGTAATATGGAAACAACTGGGGACATCTACATTATGTTAGAGCTCTTTGTGTTTGAAGACCATGCAGTGAGTGGACTCCTCGTTTTGACTCTTATGGCAAGCTTGTGCTGAGTGCTCATGTTGATGCGCTGTTTATGATAAGTAGATCATGTCTAAGGAGGCAATTTTTAATGGGTAAACAAAGTGTAACTTACTGAATTCTCTAAGACACAGAATTTATTTTTGTTTTAGGTAAAATCACTGATGAAAACACTAACAGGATGGCTCTGTGTCAGGCTGCCTGTAGCTTAAGAAAGAGTAGATCTTGGGGTTCTTTAAAAGCCAAGACCACAAGAGATGTCCTTTGCAAGTCTCAGGGAAGTAGTAGACATTACTAGTGATCACTGGAAATGATAGCGTAACTAAAAGAGAACTTGTTCTGAATTGGAAGTAGCTTAGAATTGGTGAAAGGATATAAGAAAAGATGGAGAACAGATGAGTTAATATGCAGGATATCCCTATTAAGTCCAAGGGATTATATTAAAGCCACCTCTCCTAGTGTCTTCTTAACTCATGGTTCACACCCTTCATCCCTTTCCTGGTCTGCCCTGAATATCAAGAAGGCTTTATATCCAGAAACTGCTTGTCCTACTAATACTGAGGAATGGGCTTGCTGCCTAATGTGCACAGAAGTCAGTATTATGGCACCCAGTTTTAAGAAGAGAAAACTTTATACCAATATCAACTGGCAATGAAATAGGAGGGAAAAAAATCGGCTCTAATGGGCCTCCTTGGCCCATGGGTTTTTTTGTGTGTTTGTTTCATATAATTGGAGGAAGAAAGAATAGAATTATGAATGAGGGTGTTGTGACGCTTGGTAAAGTTTGATTGGTTAGCATAAAGTTGTCCACCTATGGAGAAGTATGAAGAAACTTTTTCGATAACTAGATTCTTGTGGATAGTTTGTTCACCTTAAATGTAGTCTGGGTAGTCCTTGTCTCTGTTGCCTTTGACTACATCAGCAGTCTCTTCATTCTGGTAGGCTTCAGGTTCAAATCTCAGTTAATCTCTTCTGCACATGGTCAGATTGTATCAGTTGCAGATAACTGTCAAATTCTACTGTATCTGTAAAAATAAACCTTATCAAAGAGAAGTTAGATAAGCTTTTGTTTTGTTTTCCTTTGGTCTGGGGATCTGAGGGAAATTTGACAACAGTTTCACTGAGATTTTTCCCCTTGACAGTAACTCATTGTCCAGGTGTGGATTCCTGTCCTAGTGGGCTAACTGGATGTTCTTCCTAGGAATTTGGAGATTGGGCTTGAGTGATTTGGAGAAAGAAGTCATTTATTTTGTGGTATATTGGTATCATCAAATACCTACTTTTCAAAAACACTGAGTCTTATCTTTCCAATTATAAATGGAAATATCTCTTATTCTGTCATAAAGAAATGTTATATAATGTCTATAAATGCTTATCTGAATAGTGACTATAGTTGATGATCAGTAAGTGTTAGTTATTCTTCAATATTTTATTATAAGAACAGTGATTATATAAAAACATTTTAATTTTCATCTTCCTGCATTAGTGAAAGAACAACTTCCCTTGCATAAAGCCCATACAAACTCAAATATATGGTAGTCCTTTATCTTTCCAATGGCAACCCTCAAGTTTTTTGGGTAAGTAGTTTCAAAAAGTACTTTCATCTCTGAGATGTGGCCCAGAACTTTTCCCTATTTTTTTTTTTTTTTTTTTGTTATTTGATTTCAAAGCCTAGAATTGCTATTTTAACAATGGTATGCACATTCTTTGGGTGGTCTTACGAAGTAACTTAAAGCTATTTTCTGATCTGGCAATGTGTCTTTATATTATTTTACAGAAAATTTGATGTTCCCCTTCTTGTACTAGCTTATCATATGAAGCTCTCTGGCACCAGGGTTTATACTAATGGAAGGCTCTTCACAGACACCAGCTCCATCCATGTGCTCTCATCTGCACTAGGCATTTGAGGCATTCCATGACAGTGGGAGTCCCGGATCCTAGGCTCGCTCCTATTCCTTTGCTTCTGTGTTATCAATAGATCACATTGCTAAACCAATGGACATTAGCACTTTGGGTCAGCATGTATCTTCCCTGATGAATGGGTAAAGTTTAGGGATATAGATAATGTAGTCAATGTTTGCTCCTATTTAATTTTTAAATTAAATTTAAAATTTAATTTTAAGCATTTAATTTTTAAAATCTAGCTACACATATTTAAGATATAGTACTATAGAAGTGTTGCATTTATATTTGTAATATATTTTATATAAAACTCTGCACATGAATTTTTGTGTCACTACCACAAGATTATGAACCAGCTAATACAATATTTTCCCATACCACTTTATCTTGCTGTCTAGTGTGAGATGTTGCAATTTTTATATCTGTCTATGGTGCTATCTCTGGAAATGTTATCTCAAGTCCCAGCTTTAGAACATTTGGTTTTTCATTAGTCCTGAGTGTGCCTATATGTGATCTCTATTGCTTTTTCAATAGATCTCTAAAAGTCTTGTTTAAAATGACAGCTGTAGCAGGCACTGTTAGGTGCCCACTAACATTTTGTTCTCTACCTTACAATGTTTAGAATAACTGTCTTTCCTAGCTAGTTCTTGCCAGGAAAATAGCCACAGGAAACACAGGCATAACTTCTGGAATAAAACTCATAGAGGAAAATGCCTTCCCACACTTTTCCTCTGTTACGACCTGTTGGGCAAACTCTTAGAAAGCAATTCTTTAGTTTGTTTTTCTTTTGTGGCTTTGTGGTCTCTGTGGCACCTCTTTACTGTAGTTGTGGTATTATGAAAGCAGATTCAGACAGCATGTCAACAAGAGGATGTGATTGTGTTTTGTGGGTTGTGTTTTGTTGATCACTGCTTTAGAGACTCAGGGAGGCATCAAGTAGAAGGCATCTGGGTGCCTGAGTCACCGTAGGAGGGTTTCTGGCCATCTGGCAATGAATCCATTTGTTATTAACCAACAAGAACTAAACTTTCATTGGGTTAATCCAAGAAAATAAAAATTTGGAGATTTGGAAATTTGTTACAGGACCTAGTATTGTCTGACCTAATACAAAATCCAACAACAGATTTGGGGACATCCTCCCAGAAATATTTCTAAGTATGTATTGTATTTACTTTATGCTTATTTTTTTCAACAGAGTCCACCAGATGGCCATAATAAGCACTAAAAAACTAGAAGGCTATTTTAGGCTAATATGCTTCTCCAAACAGTACTTTCACTAGTCACAATAATGGAAATGGGAATATACTCTGTAATGTAATAGATTTTGTTAAAACTCAGATGTAAATCCATCCTTTTCTGGGGAATAATTTTAGGAGAAAATTCACTCTATATTTCAGTAGATGTGACTGAATACTCTTGCAATTTCATAGTACCATTCTTTGGGAACTAAAGTATACAATGCCAAGGGGAATTGTATCAAACTTTCAGTGAAATAAAATCATTTCTCTTTCTCAATGAAAACCTGTCTTATAGTAGGAGGAATACAGATTTTGAATTTGGATAGAATTTGCCTAAATCTTACATGCATCATTCAACAATGTATTTACTCTCTCTTAGCTGAGGTTTTTTTTTTTTTTTAATCACCTAATACAGTTTTTTTCCATACCACTTTCTTGCTTTCTAGTGTGAGATGTTGCAGTTTTTATTTCCAAGTATGGTAATTGGAAATGGAAAATCTAAGTGGGAAGCCTAAGCTCATGGGAATGCTTTGACTATCCAAGGAGGTAATGTGTACACAGTGCTTAATTAACCTTTGTTTAAACAAGAGAGACTCATCCTCAGTCTCCATCTAAACCAGGTAGCATTTACTCTCTACTGCCATAGTAAAACACACAGAATCAAAATTTAGAAAAGCCTGTCCATCAAAAGACAATATTCATAAAATGACAAATTAAGCTGCAAAATTTGAGAAAATATATTCAGAATGAAGAAATGAATCACAGACTGAGAATAAATATATTTGACAGGGTCTCAAACATAACTCCCACAGTGAAGGGTAAAATGATAAACACCTGGTCAACAAGCAGAAGAAAAGATGCCCAGGGATCTGCCGCTAAACACCACCAGCATAATGAAAGTCAAAAAGACTGAAAACACTAAGTGTTGTGTGGTTGTAGTAAAGCAGAAGGTCACCAGTGCTGATGAGAAGGTAAAATGGCTCTGGAAAACTTAGCTGTAAGGAACAAAGTATTGACACCTACAAGAGCATAAGGAACTCACTCAAATAATGTGTTGTGCAAAAGGAACCAGAAACAAAACAGACCATATATATATGTAATTCATTTATATCACATTCTAGAACATGCAGCTCTAATTTAAGGAAATAGAACAGTGGTTTCCTTAAGCAGAAAAGAATCAAGAAAGCATTTTTGGGTAATGGGATACTTCCATTTAATTAATAGTATTCTCAGTTTGTTCTTTTCTTCCAAAATGCATTCATTGCCCATTCTTTTATTATATTGCTATATTAATTTATGATTAGACTACTGATTCCTAGTAAATAGCATCTTTTGACTTCAAACCATATTGATTTTCATTATTTAAAATATCATATGATAAAGCATACTAAGTATATGTTCAATATTTCCACTAGTTGTTTTTTTTAAACTTTCTTTTTGTAAATTCTCCCAGGTTATATAAAGGTATGCAGTACGTTTTACGACTTTCTCGCACCTTGGTTACAACAGCCATTATCTCATCTTGGATTATTGCAGTAGCCTCCGTATTCCTCTTTGTTCTAACACAATATAGTCTATTCTCAATATGCCAGGTAGAATGGTTGCTTAAAATGTGAATTGTGTTCCACTTTTGTTCAATTTCCTGTAAAAGCTCCCTATTTCAGAGTACAAACTAAACATTTTAGCAAGGATTGCAAGCCCCCCTCCCTAATCTGGTCTTTCAAATAATTTTTTTCTAAGTCATCTGCTGACTGAGATCACTCTTGACTCCCCTCCTAAAAATTACAACCTGATCACCACTTTCTAAATGCCCCCTTTCACTAATTACTGTTTTTGTTACATCTTTAACCTTCTAACCTCAAAGACTGTCAATGCTCATAAAATATTTACTTGCTAGTCTATATTTCCCAGGCCACATGGAAGTTGGTGTGAGTAATATGGTCAATCAAGAAGCAGAAGTGATGTCACTTTTTAATCAAGGCAGAGTTTGCTCCATTTTTCTCTTTCTTTGCCTCTTGGGGCAGTGACTTGAGATATCACTTCCCCAGATGGGCCACAAGATGGATAAGGATAAGGATGGATAGCACTAACAGACTATGAGAGAAGGGCAAGTAAATGTTTTTGTGGCTAAGTCACAGAGATATCAGAGTATTTGTTTTGCAACAGCTAGTATTAGTTACTCCTATTAATACAATGCTACAATGTATTTATTATGTTCATATTTTAGAGATTTCCTTTCTCTGCTGGAATGTAAGCTGCATCCTGGTGAGCCTTTTTGTTCACTGATTTAGCCTAAGTGTCCAGATCAGTGTCTTCAAACAGTAGACTCCCAAGTAGTGTTTGTAGAATGAATGAATGTGCTAGAAAAAAAATGTGATTTTTTTTTTTTACCTTTATTCTTCTTGTCTGAACAAGTTCTAAGTATCTTTTTTTCTCCTTCCTCGTAGTTTTATTTCATGTAGTCACTTGATTAAATGGGGTCTTGAAGAAATTATCAGTGTATTGAGATGCAATCTAGGGGATGAGAGGATCCACAATAAATTTTAGCTTTCTTCATCTCTTCCCTTTGTGATATGTAAAAACATTTTAGTCAGAATGACTTTAGAATGGGCCACAGACTACATTGGTAAAGTAGCCACAGTTGACATCCGAGAGAATTTAGTACTCCAAATTAGATGTGCCTTGCGGCAGGTCCCAATTCCCAACTTAGAATATTATGCACATAGCTGAAATTCAAACATATGTATGGAATTCTATCAAAACAGCAGAACAGAGTTCTATTGTAGGTTTGCCCTGCAGTCACTGGGAGTACATTGGCTCGCTATGAGAGATACACTACTATTGCATCAGCTTTGCTTCCCGCAAGGACACAGCTGCACCTTCCTTACTTCCGTCTGTCAGCCTTCCATGGTAGCTTCTAAGTCTTTGTGATAACATTCTGGAACAAAATATCCTGATCCTTCTGTCCACTTAACATGGAGAGACTTAATAACAAAAACACATACTCTCTCATGATTATTATTGATAGTGTGGAAGTCACCAGATTGGATCCAATATGGTGCTGCTTATGCTAAGTCCTGTGTGCTCCACTCTCCTGGAAAAGGAGGGGCCAGGTCAACCACTCAAATTTGCCTGCTCAGCACAAGTCACCAGGAGAGCTCTGAGTCTCCCCTTTACTCCCCAGATGGGATGTAACATCCAGTAGATTTTAAACTCAATCAATCAGCAAGTGCACCGTGTGACTTCCTGTTTTAACCTACTTCAGTCTTTTGTAGCTTTTCAGAACTCCTTTCTGGCCACTAGACTGAATGTTGCCCCATTCATGAATCACTGAATAAAGTCAGTAAGATACTTAAAATAGACCCAGTAACAATAGCTCTCTTCCCATATTTGCTCCATCTATTAAAAAGCATTTAACTTATGCATATATTATCATGGTCTAGGGTCTAGCACAGTTCATGTAACACAGTGAGCACATATTTCTGAAAGAAATAAATCAGAAGTTTTTAAAGATAATCCTTGAACATAAACTTCAAGGGCAAAGTACAACTTTGCCTGCTGGTCATCTGTTTGATCATGTGGTGTTTTGGCATTTTCTTTTTTAGTAGAATATATGTGCCTTATTCCCTCCAAACAATCTTTATATTAACTAACTTATAAATCAGGATGTCTTTAATAACTTTAATAGCAGTGACATCTAAAAAAATGATTATGGACATGATTAATGGGTTAGACCAAATTTAAATTCATTTTTTCTACTATTGCTTTTGTTTCTTCTATTAGAAGCAGAAGTTGTTTTGGAGTAGAGTTTCTTTGTTCTGGAAGCAGTCCTTTCAATGGTCATTCTTAGTTATGTAAATGCAAGAAAAGAAGAGCTAATTGTTCTAACAGACTAATGTGATATAACTCTTTCTTGACATGACTTGAAACTTACAGCCCTTCCCAATAGTCTGATGTATTTAAAGCTTCTCTTTGGGGAGAAGATAAGCCAATTCGCTATTAAAAGGAAGGGAGCTGAACTCTCAAGTCTTCCTTTTTTGAGATTCATTGCATTTAGCCACTGATGAAAAGATGTTTTTGCCTGAGGCAGATTATGAGGAAAGTGCAACAAGATCCTCAAGAGGAAATCCACAGAAAGCAGAGATCTCCCCTCTGCATTGTTGCCCAAGGCTCAAGAGGAGGGCCTGGCCTCCTAGTGTGGAAGGAGGGTTTTGAAAATTAGATGAATTTAAACTAAACTGGTGTGACCTTGGTAATGATAGCATCACCAACAATTTGGAATTTAAATTCTGGTCCTTCATAATTGCAGCTAATACAAAGCTAATGCCAGATCTAGCTGGAAGGCTGGATGAGTCTGCAGAGAATCATGAGAGTGGAGGCAACCTTCTAGTAAAGTGCTTGCCAGTGTCCAAGTGAGAAAGGTGGGATTTATTCACAGGCATGGACTTTGGGGAAGTCTTTGCTTCCTAGCTAAGAATATTTGGAAGCCATTTGAATCCTAGTCACTAAAGTAAAGTTGGGAGGCTATTGTGGATCAGGTCCCAGAACCATGAATTCTTGTCCAGGTGTGGCCAACCATGTTCAGATTCATCCGCCTCCTGAATCTCAGATCCATCCAAGACTGAATCTTGTAATAGTGTAGTCCCTAGGAAAAGGGGAAGTTCCAGAATCCCAGTCCTGCCTTAAATGGGGTGGAGCTGAGCAGAGATAAGAAGATGCTGGATAAAACAGAAGGAAGAGGGTAAGAAGGAAGCAGGATGGAGAACAGCAAGGAGACCTGGAGGAGGCAGGTGGAGCAGAGGGACATGTGAAGAAACTGTACTTGCTTCTTGGTCTTGCACTGGTTGGAACAGATGTGGGTGAGAGATCCATGGCGAGGTTAACAATGGCAGCTTTCATATTGATTTTGATTTTGCTCTTTTCCTCCCATATTTGTCTGGCCCTTTCTGACCCTTTCCTATGGATTTCCCCTGAAAGTTCCTTTAGACATATGACAGTCTTTTAGGCCTTGCTTTGGGCCAATCCTATTTGGCTGGACTTTTACCCTCAAGGAGATGGGTAGCTTTGGATGCTTAACTTAGTAACTCTTCCTTGTCTTTTCTGTATTGTTCCCTAATTGTATTAAAGTTCCTTTCCATTAAAGGCCTTATATGTTTGTCTTGATGTGGCGGATGGCAGAAACCATTTAGAGAGAGCAGGTTTGGGGGTTCTGGGGTGCCCCTCTCCCTGCCTGTAACAATCTGAGTCAATCATTGTTCAACTGACTTTTCAACTGATTGGCGTGTTATTAGCCAACTAGAACTCAACTGACTTTTGCATAGTGGGCCACCAATTGGGGCTTGATGAACTCTGGTTAACATAGATCAGAGTGAGAACAATTCCACTTTCCATATATGGACATAAACCCCATGCCATCTAGGCAAACTGGCACATAATTCAAAGGCAACTAGAATCTTATCTCCTGGACTGACATCCTATTAAGACCTTTCATAAATGCTTATATTTTGCTTCCACCAGATCTTGTTCATTTTGAGGTAAAAATGATTAGTGTAGAATGATTTGCTGGAGATTTATTTAAATTGTTTTAGACAATCCACTAGTGTGCCTGCATGTGAGGAGACACTGTATTAGAGAATTAATGCTAATATTTGTACTAAATAGTAATGGAGAAAATTTGAGTTGTAATCTAAACGAATGTGTGAATCAGGGAATGCGTTCTTAAGGAAGAGAAGTGAAGGAAGGGTTTGGTAAAGAGATGTAGAAATAGCACTTTGTGCTGATGATCCTGAGGCTTAAGAGGAGGCACAAATGTCTGGAGTCAGGAGAGAGACTGGGAGACAACTGCAGAGCCATGTCAGGGGCATATTTGAGTGAATCCAAAGAGAAATGGAAATCCAGGGAAGGAGTGACATTGGTTAAAATACAATTAAAAGAAATTTTTTTCATTATAAATATAAGTGTGTTATCATGGGACAAAGAACCATTTGGGTGTGGGGTGATAGGGAGCAGGCAAGAATGGATGAGTGAGTACAACCCTGGGCCTTTCATAGAACTTTCATGAAGCAATCCATGGTTGAACCCCTACGGAGGCTATACATAGGAGAGAAGTGAATGTGTTAGAGAAAAGAAGGAATCCTTAGAAGTTAGTGATTTGATGGAGGTCACAGAGGGCAGTGTTTACAAATAATGCCCCAAGAACATTCTTCCCTGCCTACCTAATGGAGATTGAATTTTGAAACTGAAAAAAAGGCATCTTGGAATCTCTGTTTTAAATTTCTCTTTAATGATAGAGAAGTTGCTATAGCCCAGATTAACAAAGGGTATTGTCCCTCTCCCTCGTAAATCAATGACAAAACTTAGACTGGAACCGAGGTCACGTGCTTTTGCAGAGCAATTCCTCCAATCAATGATTTACCCCTTTCCCTTTCTTATATACCAATATCCACTTATGTTTAATTTTCTAAACATAGGCACAAAATCACACTAGGGTATTATTCAATGATAAAATCCTAATTTTTTTTTTTTTACCTATGACTTCTAAAAAAAGTTTGGATATTTACCCAAATGATGATTCAGCTGAACACTAAAACCATTAGTTTATATGTAAACTAATGTGAATAGTACATATGATTAAATGTTCCACTTAAAAGCCAGCTGTCAACATTTTGGGCATAATTCCTGAAATCTAGAAACATCATATTTTATCTTCATGCAATTTAACAAAGATATCATATATATTTTTGGTTGCATGTGATCTTGCTTAATCAGAGTTTTGTTTAAACAAATCTATTTGCCATCTTTTGGGAAGATTTGCAGCATTGCAGAACTCAGATGCTGTATCACTTAAAGTTTAGTTTTTCCATCCTGCTAAATTGAATGAATGCCAAGAACTTTATTTCAGAACTCTTTTTTTTTTTGGGGGGGGGGATAATTCAGCCTCAATAAAGTCTACTACAAGTTTAATCAAGGGAAACCAAAGGAAAAATGAAATAGATGCTGCTATTCAGATGGCAGCATTTAGATAAAGGACTGCATAAACATGGACATTTAATTTTATTGAAATTTAAATGAGTTTACTACTCATTGGATGTAAGATCTGTTAATTAAGGTATGAGTGCCCTGTAAATCCTGGAAGAATGTATATTTACCACATCCAATAGTGGCTGACAACAGTCCTTTGTACAAAATGAATTATAAATCCAAAACAATAAAGATACTGTATGTGTAATTAGGAATATTGTTAATGAAATGAGGTGACTATAGATTGTGCATTTTAACACATGTTAGAAGGAACTACGTTTATGTTAGTTCTTGTTAGTTCTTTGCTTGTCACTCTACTGGACACTCTATTGCAAACTCATCATTTTTGGACAGGTTAATTTAACTCTCAATAAAGAAGCATCATATCCAGTCGTATATAATCTGGTCTCTGTTAACCACTAATGATGATGAGTATTTTCTTCAATATAGTATGTAAGAAGGGCTTCTAGGCTACTAAATTTATCAAGACTTTACTAAGGATAATCTTGTATCAGAGAACAATTTTGTGGAGAGATGGACACAGTGTAAGTTATGATAGCTGTTAGCAACATTATGTTACAACATAAACCAAATGGTTTATGAATTGGTAACACAAAAGTCATAGAAATTCACTTGAATATGGGTAGAGAAAGCCAGTATTGGAATTCTCCAGTTAGAATTTCAAAGACAGAAGGCATGTCTTAGATGGTAAAGGATATTTAGATAACAACCTTCTTATGTTCCTTGGAAGGATGTCCATTATATCTAGATAATTTAGAAACTGTTAAAATACCTACAATTTGAAAACAGGCCAAAAGATAATTCCTTGTTTTCTCAATGTGATCATACAATGTTGAATTCTTTTAATTCTTATAATTCTTTTTAGGATATACTTTTGTTTCATTTACGATCTGTTATTTGTTAGTGCCAAGTCTGAAATTACATGTTGTTACTGTGATTTTATCCCATAGAGAAGCATACATTTCTGTCCTGTAGAAAGATGGACCTGAAAGTCACCTCTTTTTGGTCTACAGGATATTAAGCAATTTTGCACGTTTTCTAGTAAGTTTATTCCAGCATTCTTTCTTTTTTGTCTATTCATACTCAGTTTTTGGTGTTGTGCTTTGAATCAGGCAGTTTTCTCATTAGTGTATTCAGTAATCCTTGACATGTCTTTTTTTTTTGTGTGTGTGTTTGTACATAGAAGAGCTGGAGTGTAGGTCAT
Organism: Galemys pyrenaicus; assembly: GCA_019455555.1. Lineage (NCBI taxonomy): Eukaryota > Metazoa > Chordata > Mammalia > Eulipotyphla > Talpidae > Galemys > Galemys pyrenaicus. The sequence goes on along the minus strand of JAGFMF010011959.1, from coordinate 3,736,847 downwards.
AGGTTTGGGGATGGTGAGAGGATTCACCACAGACAGAATGAGGAGCAGAACAGGCAGATCTACTGAAATACTCTGTTAAGGAGAGCAGCGGGCAAGTCAGGTGAGTTCTACTGCACTATGTGGGTCAGCTCCCTGGCTGGGGCTCACTTAGGCTGTAGTGGTGATAGCTCTGGGACTTAACCCTAGACCACAATAGTTGTATTCTTGATGCTTTGATCAAGCATGTTCTGAAATTCATAATTTTTATATTTCCCCAGTCCCATATAGGATTTAACCCCATCCCACCAAACAGAAAGGGGGATGGTATTCCTTTTCTTTCCTCCCTTTTCACTCTCTTCTCATCTTGATTTCTTCAGAAGCCCCATAAAATGATCAACTCCTCACAAGACTTGACAGGACTCTTGACTTTCTGGAAGGATCACAGGAAAAGGTCACACATGCTTTTCTAGTCACTGTGGTCCCAATTCTCAAAGTGAAAAAGTGAATGTGTGTATCACAAATAGCTTTTTCTTTGGGGAAGCTTCTGCCACAGGTCTTGTCCCATTGCCTGCTTTAAGAAGTCAAAACAGAGAACTAGTTAAAGCTCATCTTAGTTATTTGAGCTTGTTTTCTCAAAAAATATCCTCATCTGAGACAAAAATACAAACATTTAAAAATGTACTCATTCATTTTTTCATTCATTCATCTATGCCCCACCACCATCCCTTTGGCCCCTTGTCCCTTTCTTTCCTGCTTTCCACTTAACTGCATCATCCTTCTTAGTTTCTGTAAGCATTTCACATTATCAAATGATCTGTTCTGTAAATGTCCAGTATTTGTTTGTATTGTTCTTACTGGCTTTACTGAACATAATTCTCTCAAACTCCCTCCATTTTGCTGAAAATGGCTTAAATATGGACTTTTAAACTTGAAGATCTCTTTCCCAATTAGGATGACAATACATTTCTTAGGGGATAATAGATGGGGCTACAATTCCTCTCAAATATTGACAAAGAATCAAAACGGCATTCACATACTCTTGTCAGACATGGGAACATACTATGACTTCTGTTTATTGCTTCCTATAAAGTCAACAAAAGAAGCTTTATTGAAAATTTACCCTGGGCCTCCATTACATTTTATACATGCACACACACACCCATTCATACTTACATTATATACATAATAATATAGTTTTCATCATGTAATCAAATAGAGCATGTGAGGTCCATATCATTTTTGGGAAATTATATGCTACCTATCTTGATATTTATGATGGTTTTCTCCATGGAGTATTTTTTCAGGAAAGACTCATCCTTGATTTTGTCTGAGGCTGAGCCCTGTGGGGCAAGTCATAGTACATTTTCTATCTGCTACCAAGTCCTTAGATGTGTGATAAGCCCACCTGAAGTTTAGATGTAAGTATAGCTCTTCCTTATTAAAAATAAGAAAATCCTGAGCTTGGAAATTCCAGTATTTGAATAGGAAGACATGCAAACACATCTACTTTATGATGGCTGTGCTCTTGAATCTTCACTACCAGTACTTTCTTCCTTTCCTCAAAGATTCCATTTGCTATTCAAAGCAACAATTTGCTCAGGGCACATTTTATTAGCATTTGAGTTGATAATGTAGAGTATGCAAATTGGATATGAGAGCCACTGTTTCCAGAAAAAAAAAAAAGCCAATCTAATTTGGGAATCTGATGGCTTTGTAGTTACTTACCCATGTTACTGCTGCCCAACATGCATCCTTGGGCCAGAGGCACGATACCCCGCAGAGAATCATAACACTCAGTTATTAGTTTTATAGTCCAGCATAGCACCAAAGAATGGGGAAGGCAGCCCACAAGCAGAGCGTGCCAGCCATGAAGTTGTTAAATGTTTGCCTTCCCCTGTGAATGGTAAAGGAAGTCTTTCTAAGGCAATGATACTGACTTTGGAACTTGAATATTTATGCTGTGGAGGAAATCAGCCATAAATTTACATTTTTAACAGTCAGACTATAGTAGGGATAGAAAGGGAGAATCATAATCTTTGAAAGGCATTAGGCAATGCTATCCATCCTTCAAGAAATCTCACCCAACTTTAATAGATAATTATTGAAACTAGAAGTCCCTTTGCTCCTAATTAAACCTAGAGTTGTTCTTAACACAAGTTGTTCTTAAATCCATCTTTAATCAAATGTGTTCAGGTTTAACAGTATTATTATTGCCATCCCTTATTTATCTGACTCTGTTAGGAATGAGTTGTTCCACATAAGTGAATTCCACAGATAACTGAAATATGCAACTGTAAGCATAAAAACATAAAAAATACATGAACCATTTTGGGGAAAACACTCATAAAATGTATTCTAGAACACCTGCTATCTTAAATAGCGTATGTCAAATAATTAACACTTTTTCTTAATGTAGTCAATATTTCTCCACTACTGCCAGATGGGACTAGGCGTGGGGCATGGAGTAAAGAGAGAACAGCAAATACAGTTTTCTTTGACTCTAACCTTCATTTGTTATTGTAGGATTTTTCTCTCTTGATTTCTGAAAGCCCCAAACGTATGTCCTAAGTTCTCAGGGAAAAGGAACAATTCTTTTCAAATCCTGCCTGGTGATCTCTTGGGTGATGTGGACAGATGGAGGCTTGTCAGCTCCTCACTGCTGGTCTGGTGGTCACCGGTGCTGCATCTGTCTCCCAGGTATTGTCATCCAGAACTCTTGAAATGTCCCGTTGCCAGGAATTAAGATGTCACCAAAGTGACTAGAGTCTTCGGATGCCTCCTGGCTGGCCTTGACCTCTGCCACCCCCGAAGAGGGGAAGGCCATCATATCATCCCCCCAGCTGCTTCTGCTCTGGTCCTGATTCCTGTGACATTTGCAGGCTCTTTTTGTGGTAAGGCCATTTAGCTGCCCTTCTGTAGTGGACAAGTCACTGCCCTCCAGTGGATCCTGGGAGCACACAGAGGTGCCACATGGAGGCAGGTCTAAATTCCATACCTGCAACCTCATTGTGCCTTAGGAATCACAAGGAATGTCTTGGCTAAAGGACATGTGAGTAACAGACCCCATGGGGAGCCCCAGTAATCTTTTCTCTAGAGTGCCCTGTGATTGTTCTCAAAAGTGAATGTTCCCTGTGTACCCTGCCTTCCTGACAGTCCCACTCCTCACCCTGTGGTTGAATCTCAGTGGGAACACAAGTCAGGCCCAAGGCACTACAGAAACACCCCCGAATTGCTATTATTATGACAAACTGGCTTTTGACTGGGCCACTAAACAGTGGTTAGTTGCCTGCTTCCTTATTACTAGGCTGTCAACTCAAAACACAGCCCCCCTCTCAGCCCTCCCACCTCTAATTGCCTGTTTTCAATCTATTATGATTTGACAACAGAGCAAACCAAGGTTGGTGGTACTTTTCATAAAACACGAATCTATAAAGTATGATGAAAGATCTTATTGCCATTGGTTTCAACATTTTTGAAGTCATACGGTTTTCTAGCAGCAAATGCAAAGTGATCAAAAGTCTCCCCAGTTTTAAAGATTAGGTTTAATTGCTGTAAAATTGTACTTCAGCATAACATCTTGCAAACTACCAGCCATTTTCTCTCTGTTTTCTTGGGCCCACTTAAGCACACTGTTTTCTTTAGAATCTCTCATTTCCTTCACTTTGCTCCCTTGTGCTTTTCCTTATTCCTGTAAACACGTGATCTTTCTCTGCAACCTCTTTTTATCTAGCTCTAATTCAGGGCACAAGGCCCACTCAGCTCAGCCTTCTATATGAAAGACATCTTTCAAGAGATCGATTGCAACCCAGTAAGACCAAAATGTGATGGTTTTATGGAAGAGTGTGACTCCAGTGTTCCACGGCACACTAAGAACTGTGCTGCTGCATCTCCATGCTGTGCTCCAGCTCGCCAGGCTGGGGAGCAGGAGCACATCTGCTCTGCGTGTCTATGTCTTGAGGCCTGATCTACATATAGGGTCACTTTGTAAGCATGAGAATGGGCCTCCACTGTGCTCTGGGGAAGTGCTCTGTCTTTGGGTGTGAGCTGGGCTGGGGGAACTCAGCTTGCTCGGCTAAGTCAGTGACTGGCAGCGCCATTTAACTTTGGGGATGGATCATTCTGGACCTTTGGTGTCATCTCCAGGCCATGAATTTACAATCAGTGTGCACCCTCAGCTTCCTGCTGATCTCCTTAGCCTTTCCTCCACTTGCTCTGTTCATTCCTAGTGATTGCTAATAACTAATAGCAATACCATCTCAGTCAAGAGAAAAATCCATTTTTCTTTTCAGATTTCTAGAGATTGGTGTTTAGTACACCAGGCTTCATTATCACCTTGGAAAACTTGAGGAAGTGTAAGGGAAGTTGAAAACATTCTTAGAAACCATGTCCCCTCTGAATTACCAAACTTTCTAGAAGGAATCCAAGGTAAACAATTTCTATGTGTCTCTATATTCCCCTCCCTGGGGAGGTGACTGTAACCACTTACTGAAAGGCTCAGTTAATGGAGCAGTTTCCTTGGGTGACAGGAATAAATGCTATGAACTGGGTGGATGAGAACAACAGACATTTATCCTTTCATAGTTGTAGAGGTGAGTAACCAGAGTCAAGATGTAGCAGGGCCTCACTCACTCTGAAGTCTCTAGAGAGAAACCTCTCATGGCTCCCCCAGCTCCAGGTGACTCTTGGCCGCTCCTTGGCCTGTCACCACATCACTCCAGGGCCTGACATCCTTGTCACTTTCATGTGTCTTGTGCGTCTTCATTCCCTTCAATCCAGGCTGGCAATTCTGTTGACATGAAATTCTCAAAACCTTGTCAGTTTTCCACATAATTCGCAGGGGTATAAGGCATCAAATAGGAGAGTCATCTACAAGCATCTCCTGGAAAAGCCTGCTTTTATTCCTGGCTGGCATTGAGTTGGTTGATTGGATTCATTAGTCATAAACTTATTTTTTACAGCAAAAGGTTGTGCAGTCATGTCCTGTGAAATTGGAGATTCAGCTTGTGTTGCAATCTAGCTACTTGTAGGATGAATCTTTGGTTTCTGGGAATTTCAGCCCCTCTGCTGTAGGGGGCTGAGAATTTCTTTCAGGAGAGATGTAGAAACTTCCAGAGTTTTCATGCTGCAGTTAATCTGGAATTTGAAACCTCCGATTAGTCCTTTTCCCCTTATTTCCTCCAGTGTAGCAGGGTGCAGTGAGACACCTCATTACGATATTCAGTAGCCTGACAGAATGTTATCTGCCATCACGTACATGGTTTCCCAGAACCCTACCTTTTAGAAACATGTGACCATGGGCACCCAGGTAGTGTTTGCTTAGCTTTACTTCCACATCATGAACAGACTACCAGCACCCCCTTAACACTGGAAATAGAGCTGGAATGCTTTCAGATCTCATTAGCTCAGAAGACTGGTTCCAGAATCCCTGAAGCCAATTCAGAAAACTCATCCTTAAGATTTTCCTCCACGAGCACCACTCCTAGCAGCAAAGTCTGTACCAGCCACAGTTCTCCAGAGAAGCCAGTAAGGAAAATGAAGAGATTTGTTTCAGGGAGTTGACTCTTACAGCTGGCAGGTGTGAACACACAGGGCAGCAGCAGGCTGCCAAGTCCTAGGCTGGGGATACTCGGACACTTGGACAGTGTCTCAGGGAAGCCTCAGCTTCTTGCTTTTCAATTCCGCTACCTGATTGTTTGAGGTTCACATCGTGCAGGACTCTCCTTAAAGTCCAATGTGTGTGTGAGTTAACCACATCTGCAAAATGCTTCACAGTAACACCTAGATGAGTTTGATGGCTCCTTGGGCACTAAGGCCTGAGGTACATCTACCAACATGGGGTGTCAAGGGAGGAAAGCACCCTTCCCCCCACTTAGCCACCTGGCCCCTTCTGTGCTGCTGGGGTCATTCGGTGCCACTTAGAGCAGGAAAAGCCACTCTGACCAGAGTGCAGAGGTCAGCAGACTATAGGAGAGGAGGGGTGGAAGGAAAAGGGGAGAGCAAAGGGGCAGGAGCCGTGCAGATGCACTGAATTATTTCTTAGAGCCTATGTTGGAATGTTCTCACATAATTGTTGGTGAGGAGTTACAGAAAGAACAAGAAAAATAACAGCCCCCATGTGTAGCTTTTTCAGAATAAAGGGAATAATCTCTTTTTTCTTATGGTTTCTTTTTGGTGACTCTGTGGCCTTACTTGATGCAAGGTGGCCAACGCTTGGAAGTCTAAGGAAATTGCACCAGAAAGAACCTTGATTTCACACAAGGCATTAACGAATCCTCTAAGAGATGAAAGTCTCAGCTGCTCGAAACTTCTTCCCTGCTCTTAAGACCAAAAAATCTTCTAAGCATGAAACTCAAGGGAAAGCTAGGAAGGGCTTTATATGAGGGCGAAGGAAAGGAAAGAGAAGAAATACTAAAAGGATTTCCTTTGTTGTAAACTGTTAACATTTTGAAAGAATTTCAAAGGACACCCCTCCCACCACATGTATACACCCCTTTTTGAGTTTTAGTTTACCATGGCAAGAATATGAAATCTATCTTACCATATTTTTAAATGTAGAGTAATATTTATGCTGACAATAGGTAGAACATAGTACAGTAGATCACTAGAGTTTATCTTGTTTCTGAAATTACTATGACTTTTATTTCTATCCTTCGGAAGGATGTTTTGCTTCTAAACAAAAGGCTAGGGTTAATTGCAAATGTTGTATTAATACAAGGTGGTAAAGTGTACTTTATCTATACAAAAACACACTAAAGCAAATCATGCTAAATAGTGAAGTTAAGCATCGGGAATCTAAAACTTGTCAGAATAAAGTCAAATAATAATTGCTGGAATAATTCTCAAGGGCAATTCCCAATGATAATAAAGCCTAAAACTACAGAGGAAGCAGTTTGTACAAGACTGACACAGAGACAGTCTTTTCAAGGAGTGAACTGGAGTCAGGGTATTTCTCTTTTCAAAAAGAGGTAGGTTTCCCTAAGTGCTGGCTTAGTCTGGCTTTGATTTGCCTCTAGGACTCAAGTTGGAAGGGTCTTTTTTCCCTTTAGTTGTGGAAGCTCCTGTCTATATCTGCTATGTCAGGTGTACATAAGAGTAAGATTCTATCATAAGGGTCAATGATTTATTCAAAATCTATTGAGCAACACAAACATCCAACCAGTTCAATTACTAATTTAAAAAGTGGTCTCATTTCTACTATGAATATCTATGGAGAACTCAATAATGTAAATAACTTCATTAATTATTTTTATCAACAAAGTTAGTTCTAGGACCTGAACAAATAGCATTTATTAATACTAGACATAAAATACTAGCTATATACCATATATTCTTATTTTTGATTGGGTATGAAAATAAAATATGCTTTTGGGACTCGTAATCCAAGGCAATATACATTACTGGATTTTTTAAAAGAAATGTAGTAAATCCTTTCCCTTGCTGATTATATCTGAAGAAGAAATTCATTGGGATTTGGTTTTCTCATCTGTGAAACAAACAAACAAAAAAAATGAGAAGTCAGAATGAGCATTCAATTATATTTTCTCTAAATTGCCTTCTAGCTCGATTATTCTGATTCTTACTAATAGATCTTCATTTCAACTGAAATTTTTCTCATCAATAAAACATTTAACTGCTCATTTTATAAATATAACTTAAGCTTTTTAAGCCAGGACTGCCAGAGAAGCAATGAAAATGCAATTTGCTGAATGTGAATGAAAGTATTCAAACTTGACACATTGCCTTTATAAGTATTAATAAAGAGTTAAATATTATGCAAGTCCCCACTCTCTAATGATTATAGAATAAGAAAGTACTATTATTGCTTTTCATGAATGTTACTTTTCTATTTCTAGTTATGGCATGAATAAGTAACAACAACGGCAAAACTCCTTTGAAAGACTTAAGTTATCAGCTTCCCTCTGCTTTACTAAGTAGCAGTAACTATTCATTCTAAAGGAAAGACTTGAAATCAGTATCATTGATAGTACTTTTAGCGTTAGGGTTAAAAATGGAATTTTTCAAGAAAGATAGTTTCTATAAAGCCCATTAGAGTAAAAAACTGTATTTGGGACAATGGAAATTATAATTGAGAAAATATGTTCAGGGCCCTTTAACTGGTCACAAAATTGTAAAATGCCATGTCCTTCCATGAACTGCAGGAGTCTCAGTCTTTGTAGGTGGAGAAAAGAGAAAGTGACAGCCTGACTTTAGGGATCTGGGAGAAATGACAATTACAGGTAAAGAGGATCTATTCCTGTGCTAAATAGGTTAATTTTTGGCAGAAAGATGCTCTCTGATCTAGTTAAGTTAATGAGGCTTTTCCTGAATTAAACCAAGTTGGTGAACTTTGCTAATGCTTTGGAGACTGTCAAAATTCTGCCAACAATAGATACTTGAAATATTGGGAAAATGGAGAATAAGCATCTCTTAAATAATTAGGAGCTTCTTTAAAATATATTAAATGTCTAACAGGACAGAATCCAGAGTTTGAATACACACACACATGCACACACATTTCTAGCTATTCAAATCTTAGAGTTCAAAAAAGTGTTGTTCATAAGCCTTTACTATATATTGATTACAGTAAAGTGTGAAGAAGAGGGAAGAAAGAAACACTGGCAATCAATGACACAATTATATCAAACTTGAAAGGCAAGAAGAAAGCAGGAGCCATGTGCTCTGTAAGGTTTCTCTCTCCAAAATTGGCCTCTTGCTAAGAAAACGTGCCCTCACCCTAAACTCACAGATCACTGCGCCATAAAAAGCCAGGTAGGAGTCTTTTTCTAGGCAAAGTTGTCCATTAGTCTCTGCCCTGGGCTCCCATTTTAACTTCTTTTCCCCAACTCAAGTAATGGACACCCCCTTATTTCTCAAGAACAACCTATCCCACCAGGTGCCCTGTTTTCCAAACGGGCATTTATTGGGATCTGCTGGCCTATAACCTTTGTTTCATAATTACCAGATTGTGTTCCTATTGGTGAGCAATCACAGCAAATAAAATCATGAAATAGTCCATTCCTTTCCTAGCCTATTATTTTCACCAACTACATCAAGTATTCCTATGCTTGTGAATTTTATAGTCCAGTAAAATTTCAATGACAACAAAAGTGGGAAAGTGTGTTGGAGGGACAGGGACGAGTGGTCAATAAAATGGAGCCACCAGTTTGGTGTTCCAGGATCAAAAGACACTATGGTGTGCGCGTGCACACCTGTGCTCTGAAGTCTCATGTGTTGGCCCACGGGCACAGAAAGTAACATCTAGACTGCAGCTAGACTGCAAGGAGCAGATGCAGAAATTTCTAGCACTGCTCAACTCTTGCCCCTTGTTTATCAGTAGAACTATCTGTATCTATTCTGAAAAGTATATAGTGATACTTTCCAGGCTGGTAGAAACCCACCAGAATTGAGAAAGAGACCCAGTTCTTGTTTCATCATCTGCCTTTGGTGGTATTTTTCTTTTATTTATTTATTCATTTGTTTATTTATCTATCCATTCATTCATTCATTCATTCATTCATGCATACAAACACTGGAGTACTGGCTAGAGGTACAGGGGTGAGAGGATTCACCAGAGGCAGAGTGGGGAGCAGAACAGGCAGACTGACTGAAACACTGCTGAGAGGAGTAGCGGGCAAGGCAGGAGAGGTCTGCTGTGCCGTGAGGGGCACCTCCCTGGCGGGAAGCAGGGATTGAACTCGTGCTGCAATGGCTGTGGTTTGCTTCTTAGTGCATTGCTTAACCCATTGTGCCATCAGGGAGGCCCCAGTATTTTCCTTTTTAACTGTCTTTACACCAGTCATCTATGCACTTCCATTGAGGACACATCTACCCATATGCACTGATGTTCAGTTTTTGAACCAAGCCTGTATGAGTGAAGTCTCATCTTCCAGGTAGGGCAGAAAGAAGACAAGACATCCCTAGGGACCTCTGATGCCTTGCTTAGCCTTCTCCAGAAAGGATAGTTCCAATTTATCACTGTTTTGTTTTTGCCAAGAAAAGTAATCCTAGTGGAATGAGAACATAAAGCACAGCCACCTCTTTGTACCAATAATTCATTAATATATAGTTTAATATTATTACTAATGAAAAAGTCAAAATCTCAAAACAAAAGTAAGTCCCTTTACCAGTCCCTGCAGGCCAGGCAGGTGGAAGTAGCCTTATTCTTTTGGCAACTTACCCAGGGACATTAAAGTCATTAGTTAATGAACTGATTAGCTGTCAACTTTGCTCTTAACACTGATGAGTGGGTTGTACTGCTGCCTTGGCCTTGCAGTATGTTAATATCCACCAGGTGGCAGTAAGGAAGCATAAAAAAGTAACCTTCCTCTGAGATGACAATTCATGAATTTGGAACCCTCTTACGTCTCAAAACTCAATTAATTTGATTATTGAGAAAAACAAATCAGTATAATAAAATAAAATCGACAGCAAAAAACCCAAAAGCATCATAACCCTTCAAAACAAACATTTGTTACATTTATTTTATTTTTTTGGTTCTGAAACCCTATATAATCTCTCCTGGACAGATTTTTTTCAATGTGTGATTCACTTCAAATCTCAGCTGTGTTATGTAAAAGTTCAGTCGCAACTTCTAACTCCCTTTAGTGTCTGACTCTCACTATTTTTGTCAACTTGCTTATATTTCAGGATCACTATGTTGTTTTTAGCCCACTGTCCACAACCCTTAACCTGCATGGATGGTGACTGATGAGAGATAGTTATTACTCCTACCCCCAGCCCCACCCCCAAGCTATTCATTTTTCAAAATGACAGCTACACATTACTGGCAACTCTACCCCACGAGTGGTGAGGGGTGTAACTGACAGAATAGGTTCAGCTCTTTCTACACTTATCCTTCTCAAATGACTATGCATCCAGGAGCTAAAAGACATGTTGGCAGCATTGATGGAGAAGATATGGGACTTAAAGACATTCTTACTTCAACTGCCACAGATAACAGTTCTCAATTATGGATTATAAAGATGATAAATTGGAAGATTAACAAGTGTGAAGTTTAGGGGAATGTCTTCATCAGCTCTGGCTGCCATAAAAATTGCCTTCTTGGGTGACTTAAACAACAGAAAGTTAATCCTCATAGTTCTGGAGGCCGGAAGTCGGACCTCAGACGGCCCCTGTGGTTGGGGTATGGGTTGAACTTCCTTCGTGACTTGTAGGCCTCTTGTCTCTTCTTCTTATAAGGATGAGAATGGGATCATGGGGCTCATCCTCAGGACCACATTTAAACCTAGTCAACTCCCAAAGGTTCACACTGGAGGTTAGGGCTTAGTGTATGAGTATGAGGAGGAGGATATTCATCCCTAACAGGGATTAGCCAGGGGACAGCAGACGAAAAATGAATGCCCTGTCAACAGAGATTGCCACTGCCCTAGTAGTTTTCTGTCATTGAACTGATCTGGAAACACAGATGGGACTTTCATGTCCTAGTGTAATTGTCCTAAGCTCTTCCCTAGAGAAATTAAAAATACCGATGGCTCTGTTTTCCTTCTTACATTCTGAAGCAATAGTTTTAAGAATGGGAACAGAAAGTTCCTTGCTAGTTAAAATTGTTCTGATGTTAAGATCAAGACAAGGTTGTGAACCAGAGATTTAACATAAGATAGGAAGGGATGCCCCTTGGATTTTGGTGTCTCTTCTCCAATCATGGTAAGAATGCTTGACACATATCCCTACTTGATTCTGTTGGAAAATGAGAAAAGGAATTCAATTTCTTTTCCAATGGCCATGGTACCATTAAGTAAACTTTTAAATGTATGAATTATTAATTTGTGAATTTATAATGTGCATCTATGCTATTTTTTCAGAGTTGTCAGAGAATCTTAGGAACTCTATTTCTTTCCCAGGAATTTATCTATAAAAGTGATAATATACAAATAGGGAAAACATACAAATAAGGAAATAAATTCAATAGTCATATATTATCATAGAGCATTAGAACTGGAATAGATAATAAAGATCACTAGTGTCAGTGTTTTTCAAACTGTGGCTAAGATCTACTTGAGTGCAATGAAATCGATGTAAAGAGCTGCAACGAGCAGGGTTTTTTAAAAAGAAAAATAAAGCAGGAGAGAATAAAACAAACTGGAAGATAAAATATCAGAGTACATCTCATGTAGTAAGGAGATTTACTTAAGTTTTGTGAAATTTTTGCTATGTAAAACCTCTTTTGCAATGGATGGCCATCCAGGTAACCCCCAAACCACTATTCTAATTCTGTCTCTGTGAATTTAACTGCTTCAGATACCTCAAGTAAGTGGAGTGATAGTTTGTCCATTTGTACTTGTTTCTTTAACATAATGACCTCAAGGTTCATTCATGTTAGAGTTTATGTTAGAATTTCCTTTCATTTTAAGACTGAATGGTAGCCTATTGTATGTACTAACCACATTTCTTATCTATAAGTCTGTTGATGGACATATGAGTTTCCTCTATCACCATAGTCAGTAATGCTACTATGTATGTAGCTGCATTCTTATCTCTTGGAGATCCTGCTTTCAATTCTTTTGGGTATAAATCCAGAAGTGGAGTTGCTAGAACAGTTTAAAGCTCATGGTCTTGGATCCCTCTATGGCCATCCTATAATGGACACGATCTAGGAATTAGCTCTTTAACATATGGGGCTCAGGATATACTTCCATAAAGCATGAGACACTCTGGGCTTAGGTGTGAAAGGCTCACGTGATAGTCACAACCACAGTATTTTCTACCTAATGTTGTTAACATGTTGGAGAGTGAGGCAGAGCTCCAAAGGATTGTGAGAATGGGGGAAGTGGTGTATGAGGGAGGTGTTTGTGATTGATTTGGGAAATAGATTTCCTTATACCTTAAGAGAGACCCCAAATTGCCTTCTGTCTCTTTAATTGCCTTTCTTCATTTAATCACTTGACAGTGAGTGTTGCTGATATGCCTGGTACTCTGTTAAGCTCTGGAAATACAAAGGTGTATGAAGGATTATATTAGACACACAAGTCAATTTACTGTCATACCCAACTTTGCTTCTAGTGTAACAATCTCTTTAACCTGGTAAGTAAGAGCCCTGGGAAAACAATCTTATTCCCTAAGCCACAACAGAATGGATCAGGTCTGGACACTTGCCCTCAGGCCAATCAATCAATCGACCAGATGCTTTCTCTCAAGAATTTGAAGAAGGAGACATACTTTTTTGCCAATCAATTGTTGTTGAATTATGAATTTGTAGTGATGACCATGGTGTCTGTCCAGCCATGTTCTGCAGGTCTTAGTTCACATGTCACTTGCTAAGGAAGCCTTTGCTGATCTCCTAGACTATGTCAGATCCTCTCAATACTATCCTTTTTTTCTAGGATATGCATTTTTCAAGTTAAAATATGTTATAACAAACTCCAAACTCAAATCAGTATATCCAATGTTCTCCATCTCCCCTACCATCACCCCCATTCACATTATCTCTTACCGGAACCACTGCCATACTCTGCCTACTGGTTTCCCTCCTTTTGCTCTTTACCCCCCAAAATAACGGTCAAAGTAATTATTTGACCTATCACCACTTAAAACTCTCTGGAGGACTCCCAAATTGCTTGGAATGAAGTCTATACTTCTCTCTTTGATGTACACATTCTGGCTCCCCCTGCTTCTCTAACATTGAATCCCCCCACTGTCCCAGCTATTCACTGTCACCTAAACATACAGAATTGCTCTCAGGTCCTTGGCTAGACCAACTCATTTTTAATTTCAGGCTTTTCTGTTAGCTTTTCTTTCTTCCTGGGGTGTTCATTATTTCCTCTTTCTGTCATTCACTCTCCATGTTACTTCTCATGTACAAATCCACAGGCAAGGAAAAGACATCATCCTATGTTAAGTCTTTCCCTCCTCCTCCTCCTCTTATTTTTCATTGTTTCTATTGTTAGTCTGGACACCACCATACCCTCTCCTCCTCCACTTGCTAAGTAAGCTTCATAAGAACAGACTTGTGGCTCTCAAATTCACTTCAGTATCTCAGGATTCTAGACCATTTCTCTGGAGGCAAGATGGGATCTCAACAAATACTTAAAGAACACAATGTAGCATGAAGATGTGAGAACTCCAACCTGAAACTTCTCCACTTAAATTTTTAACCAGTGTGTCTCCCAGGTAACATTCATTCTTCAGCCATAGTGTGTACAATTGTCAGTATTTTCTGACATCAGTTATGGTAGGAAAGACAAAGCCTCTTCATTGTTACAGATGTCAGCAAGGGAAGAACAACTTTGGTCAGAAGAATACTAGAGCTGAGACCTTGTCCTCACTGATCTCCTTGGAGGAAAGGATGAATCACTTAACCTCAGGGGCCCAGCTCTGTCTTCAGGCTAATCATGCTGACCTTTCTGGCAGAGATTGCCCAGTTAACTAATCAATGTCTATAAAGTATTTGGATAATGAAGAAGGCTACAGAAATCACACTGATAATAATCTATCTTTGGCTAACACATGGTGTGAGTAAGGGAAAAAGCAAAGAAATATTTTTTAAAAAATTCTATGGAGACTTATGGTTTTGGGCAAAAATTCTATTACATGTACGTTACACAGCCTATCCTTCATTCTTTGGATCTCAGACCATCAAATTGCTGCCTCCTTTAAGGCAACTATCCTAATAGTATTTTCAAAAAACCTTTTCTGCTAGGTTGGAGTAATTTTCTACTTTTCACTTGCTTGCAAATGGCAAATTGTCACCTTTTTATGACAGTGCTCTTTTGTGTCAAAGAAGACATAAAACATGCACTTAAAATTACTGTGGGCTGACCATAGACAGGTGGGTGTTTGCTCAGAGTCCTGTACTTTCTTCCCACTTCTGTGCTTAAATTAAGGCAGTTGAAAGACACGACTTTAAACCCTTTGTAGTTGCATGCAGGGCTGCTGCTACCACAAACACTAAAGAAATGGGGTTTGTGTGGTCTAACTGTCCTTTTTTGGCACTTGTCTCCTTTCCCACTATTTGCTTTATATCTCAGTGTTCTTATTATGTCTAGGATCAAAACTTAGTCAAAAGAAATAACACTTGGGCCACCCTGGTGGTACAGTGGGTTGAGCACCTCACTGTGAAGCATCTGTGGCACAGCAGTGCAAGTTTGATCTGCAGCCAGGGAGAGGACCCATGTGGCCAGGCAGGGGACCCATGTGGCGCAGCAGACCTCTCTTGCCTCAACCGCTGCTCCCCTCAGCAGTGTATTTCAGTCGATCTGCCTGTTCTGCTCCCCACTCTGTCTCTGGTGAATCCTCTCACCTCCAGCGACTCTGGCCTGTACCCCAGCTCTTGTATGCATAAATAAAATACATCTTTAAAAAAAAAGAAGAAGAAAAAGAAATCATTTCGCACATGTTTTCCCTTCCATAAATGCTGCTCCCTGGATACTGGGGGCTACAGAAACATTGATCCCCAGGAAGCAAATGACTAAGGGGACATCTGCAAAAGCTTTGTATTTTGAGCAGGGAAGATGCTGGTGTCTAACGCTGCCTTTCCTCATCCTTCCAAAACTGCAGTGTGCAGCTAACCCTGGCTCATGTTCAATAATTGCATCAAAGTTGAACTCAAGACCACAGTTCTCCTCATGGAAAAGCCCACTTTTATGTCTTCCAGAAACCGAGTTTATCAGTGGTGAGAAGGGATGCTTTCTCTGACAGTATTGCTGCTAGATTTCCCTTGGCCTTGGATTTTAGGAGAGTTATAAATTATGAAGTGTTACTGTTGGACTGAAGTGAGATTGCATTGAGGGAGTATCGAGAGAGTAAAGAGACTGAGGCCTACAATGACATGATGAGAAGAAAATCAAATTCTGAATACTCCCAATTTAAAAAGACACTAGTAAACCCACAACTCTTGAGAGCTTCACAGAAACTATAACTAAGAAACAATTTTCTCTGAGGTGTTTTGTGTCCTTAAAACACCCAGAAAGTCATGTAACTTTCTTCAAAATGCTGAGAAGATAAAGTTTTGTTCACATGAAACTCTCATGCTGGCCAGAATAGTGTGGCCATTGCAGATATTCTAAGGTGCTGTCACTCAGAAAAGGAGAAAAATATGCTTTTTAGTGAGCCAGAAGCACAGAGACATCTTCAGCAGTTGTGAGACCCTTGGTCTAGTTGTGTCTAGGTCCCCTTCCATAATTAGGAGTGCAGATAGAAAACTCAGCCTTCTCGAATTGTGGGGAATGTCTCCACTAGTAATAAAGGTTTCTCCATATACCTTCAGCTGACAGACAATAAAAGAGAAAATTAGTCTACTAAAAATGATAGTAGGACTTAGGAGACAGGAACGGTGGTGGTAGATTTGTTAAATAGTTGTTTTGGCTCTAATCTTTCTGGAGGACAAAGTGGATGGAGAGGATATTTTCTATTTTTTCTTTTTTTTTCCCCGAAGACCTCATGCTGTGAAAAATAATAACTATCAAAAAACAATGCAAATCATGTCATGAATGTAGACATTTATGTAAGAAAAACTGGTAGAATCAGAATCACACAGTTAGGGAACCAGTTTTGTTCGTTTGTGTGTGTTCTTCCTTTTCAGTTATTCCTTATTAACACTTGTTATTCTTCTAGTTTTGTCCTCACTAGCTGTCCTGGCTCTGGTCTTGGGCTCACTGGCATGTACTGGCTCTGGTCTGGTTCCACAGTCACCTTAAAGGAATGGCCATCTGTACACAATAGCACCCTGTAGGGGTCTCCTTGGTGGCATAGGGTTAAATTTCAGTGCTATCACTGCCATCATATAAATTATGAAGTGTACTGTTGGACTGAAATGAGATTTCATTGAGGCAGTATCAAGAGAGTAAAGAGTTGATCCTCGGTCAGGGAGGTGACCCACGAAGCGCAGCAGACCTCTCCTGTCTCACCTGCTACTCCCCTCAGCAGTATATTTCAGTGGGTCTGCCTGTTCTGCTCCCCACTATGTCTCTGGTGAATACTTTCACCCCCTGTACCTCTGTCTGATACTCCAGTTCTTATACACAATAAGTAAATAAATCTTAAAAAAAATAGCACCCTATAAAACAGACCCTCTTCCCTGCCATCTTTCCTCCTTATTCTGTTTACATTTTTTCTAACATTTATCTATTTAGCTATTGTGTCTCTAATGTACAGGGAATGGCCCCCTGTGGGATGTATGAACTATTTGTGGAATGGATTGGATGAGTTGATCAAAAATTATGGGTACTCTACAGTACCAATTTCTCCACTTTTTATGGAACTTAGTGTTGACTCTTTCCTTGTGACTCAAGGCATAAAGTACTCTTCTAAACAATTTCACCGATAGTGTTTCAAGTTTACTACCAATATTTATTCTGTAATTAGCTAAAAAACACCACCATACTTATTGTTTTCAAATAGACC
The DNA here is from genome assembly GCA_019455555.1 of Galemys pyrenaicus. NCBI lineage: Eukaryota > Metazoa > Chordata > Mammalia > Eulipotyphla > Talpidae > Galemys > Galemys pyrenaicus. The sequence goes on along the minus strand of JAGFMF010011959.1, from coordinate 3,719,510 downwards.
TTGTACAGTAGGGGAATCATGGTTTTGATGTAGATATATTGATAATCCAACTCTGCCTTGCTGAATTTATTTCTTTTATGAATAACAGATGAGGGCGTAGTTATTTAGCACTGCCTAGAGTGGTATCTTGTGGGTTAATGATTTTCTATTAGGTATTTCTGTTGAAAATCCATGGAGGTGCAGTGCTCTTCTTATAACACAGAAGTAAGTCTCTGCAGGGAAGGAGTTGCCACAGAGAGCCTGTGAGCTTGTCCGCCGTGTACAGGGAGGGAAGGAGGAAGGCTCCTTTCTCTGCTGGTGTGCTAGCTCTCATAGCTCCCTGGCACAGCACCCCTGATTGTCAATGCCATTTTTTTCTTTGGCATTGCTCATCAAGAAGTACAGATCTGTTTTGTCCTGTGGGCAAGCTGGAGCATCCAGTCAAAAGAGACTGTTAGGATAGCTGTGCTAGGCACTTGGAGTCAACAACTCTCTTCAGGTACATGGAGGATATGCTATTGTTCTTAGATCAAAGAGCTAACCCCCATTCCTCTACCCATTTACATGTGAGTCCAGGGCTTCAAGACACTATTTTGATATTACATGCTCTACCCCAATGGCTATTATTGACTTGATGGTGGTGCTAGTGTTTTCAGCTTCCTTCTGTTGCTTAGCTTCAACAAAATAATTGCACCCTGAATCCCAGCCAGTACCCTGGATTCTCAAGGACTTCTTGAATTCTGAAAAATCAGTGGGGATAGTCACTGGTTTACCTACAACATCTCTGTCCCCATGAATGATAACAGGTAATACCAAATGGTGGACTCATTATCTCTACATTTTCCCATGGTAGTTGTGGTTCACTTTTGTCCATAATGGTGAAATTATAGAATCTAGAGAAAGAGCTGGTCATGATAGAAAACTGATGAATTTGTTCTGAAACCATGAATGTTAAGAACTCATCTCATTCTTCTCACCATTCCAGGAAGATCTCCATCTCCAGTACATAATTTCACCTGTCATCTTGGTTTGACCTGCACTTCATTGTTGTCTGTACAGTAGATAATGGGGGTGGGCCCAAGGCAAGGACAATCTTCTATTGATCTTGGATAGTTCTGATGCACAGTCAGGGTTGAGAAATATCCATAGTGATGTTAATTCCTAGCTTTCTTTCTCTGGTGTGTATATCTCTTTGACAACCGTTTTGTACTGCTTGGGTATCCCCACTTGGATAAAAATAATGATGATGAATTATCATGGGAAGATAATGGGAAAATTTAAAGATGATTTCTAGGTTTATGTCTTGAACAATTGGGTTAATGATGGTGATGCTTAATAAGCATAGGAAATATAGGAAAGAAACAGGATATTATGGAAATTGATGAGCTCTACATCAGATATGTATTTGACAGGCTAATAGCAGATATGATTGGAGATATCATGTAGGCAGCTCCAGAGGTTTCTGAGCAGGGAGTGATGATTATAGCCAAAAACATAGAGATGGCCCTCGAAATCATGTATGTGGATAAGACACATAAGGGAGGATTGGAGAGAATGGCTAGAAGACAAGACCTGAGTCACAGTGCTGTAGAATTTAGAGGAAGGGTAGATGAGGTGCTAGAAAAGGAGACTGAGACAAGATATAGTATAAAATGGAAATCAAGAAAATACAAAAGAATGAAGCAGTGAACATTATCAAATATAGCCCTGTGTTATTCAAAATATAGACTACAATTCAAGTTGTGCATAAAATATCTTGAGATAAAATGAGATAATGATCATTAATCACAATTTTTTACATTTCTCATTTTCTAGACAACAGATTAAACTTTTCAGGAATGAACAAATAGTTTAATACCATTGAAGGGACCTCATGAATTTAGAGGATATAATTAAACACAGCAATCTATTTCTTTTGTAGATGAAAATCAAAGACCCAAGAAGGGAAAGTAATTTGCCTAAATTCACATGAACAGTAAGTGAAAATGCAAGACAAGAGTTAAGGATTCCTGACTCAATATTTGTTTTAGGGAAAAAGAATTAAAACAAAAACAAAATAGCTTATAATAATCAGGGCACATTAACATTACTCAGACAGTAATGCTGACAAGGAGAGCATAAGAAAAATCGATGGCCTATAAAAGAGAAGTAATAAGTAGCTCACAATATCCCAGTAGAGATGGGAAAAGGAATTTGTTACCTATCTAGGAATGATTGAAGCATTGTTGTCTGTCTAGAGGTGAAACAATGACCTTATATTTCCCTTTTGTCACGTTGAGATATGGTCCCTCCACACACAGTCACCATCGTCTAGGTCCATGTTGATAATCTTCCAGAGCGTGTACTAAGTCTCAGTTGTTTTCAGCATAAGATAAACAAATGTGATTTGAGGTGTGCGTCTAGGTCCATGTTGATAATCTTCCAGAGCGTGTACTAAGTCTCAGTTGTTTTCAGCATAAGATAAACAAATGTGATTTGAGGTGTGCACTTTAGCTAAGATATCAGGTGGGAAACATTGGTATGCAAGATAATGAAGGAACCACAGTCAATTAAATACACATTGGAAGGTGATGGTTGAATCACTAATATTACATATGAGGGATATTTCCATTTGGAGGATAATGAATATAAGCAGCATAGAGAATGCATGTTTAGATTTATGTAATTGAAAAGGAATCATTACTGTTTTTCCCAAGCAACAAATTTCATATTGTCATCTCAGGAAGCAAAGTTCAGAAAAAAATTTCCATCTTGCCATAAATCAGTAAGCACTGAAAGGTTGAGCACATGTCTTAAAAAGAGCATTCCTACTGTTTAACGGATAGAGTGTGGGACAGGTATACAGGTACCCACTCTATACAAGTGTCATCCATTAAAATCCCAAGACTTAATACTTCATACTCATAGAGCATTAACTTTTGAAATATGGTCTTTAAATTTTTGGAAAGTGAACCCCATTAGTAAAACATTTAGGGGGGCCCAGAGAGGCTGTATTTAAACACATTACCTAACTTACCCTTTGGTTGACTTCAATTCTCCCAATGGGAGATCCTATTGTTAATGGATTTGAGATGCTGGAACCTCCTTATATACCACAAAACAAAGATGAACAAACTGTGACTCCCCCGGGCCAAAAATGGGATGTTACAGATCTATAAAGTCTTCATTGAAGTACAGATATACCCACTCACACATATTGCCTATGACCGCTTCATGCTATAATGGCAGAGATGAGTTAACTGTGAAAAAGGCTATAATGCATGATATAAAGTACAAATATAAAATATTTGCTACCTGTCCTTTCAAAGAAAAAGTTTGCTGGTCTCTGCTATAAAAGGAGATATTCAAAAGTTTAGTAATGTGGGTATTTTGAGTTGGTTTCTTTCCAAATTAAGCAGAGATGTCTTGTAAAATATAGTTAATATCTGTTGAATTTTTCATGTGCAACCTGCTTAGCCACACTAAAAAGAGGTATAGCTACTTGTCTCTCACTTTATAGACAGTATTTTGACATGTTTTAGAATACTGATTCCTAGCAATTTTATTGTTGTGACACATACAATATGTTTCTCATTGTTTCTCGCTCTCTCTCTCTCAATTTGAATTAGGTAATGAGCAACTCACACTATCCCAGCAGAGATGGGATAGTGTGTCTAATTATTATTATATGCTAGTTAAAATATGTGATACTTAGTTGTCTACTTATTAGTATTTGCTAGTATAATTATTTTATCTTAACCTAGGCTGTCTGATTCCAGAATCTGGGCTTTATTCCATGATGCATACCACATATGCATGTGCTGATACTGCACTCTCCCATGTCAATGGCTATACTCAACAAATAAAATGACTCTTTCCTATAAATCTTTGGCATTCCATCAGCTTCCCTTCTCTATCACTCCAGGAAGCCATTGTACATGAATCATATTTTTGGCAAAGCCTATTTCCTGCCCATGGTCTTGCTAAACTTTAAGCTCAATAAGAGTAAGAAGCATTTCTTAAATCTCTTTTTATCCTTGAGCTTAATATAATGTGTGCACATAATAGGTGCTTCATTAGTATTCAATATCAGGACCTTGATAATGATTTATGCTTGCTCAAAGTAAAAAGTTACACAGCTCCATCAAAATTCTCTACAAATTATTTTCCAAATGGTGATTGAATTTTTTCCTGAGTAAATTTTAGCTCTTATTAAATTCTACAGAAATGTGTCATAAGTTGATTGTTTTATTTCTTCATACATGCCTTTTCTAACATCATATCCCAATGTGGAAATCACAACTTTCTATTCTTTAATTAGCTCCTTGTCCTAGAATCATAACACATTGTTTGAATTCTGTTAAAAGACCAGTGTCTTCAGAGTTGTTAGTTGCACATAATGAATCACTAGCTCCTTTACAAATTATAAAAAGATCTATTTTACAGCTAATACCTATTGTTAGAAAAATGTATACTCCTTGACCTTGCTAGTTAACTATAGGAGAGGTGTTTCTTTAAAAGGGACTAACTTGATAAAAATCACCAGCATTTAAAATTTTTATAAAAAGACTTCAGAACAAGGTTTGATGTTATAAACTGGTCAGTACTGTGTCTTTTCCAATGAATGGTATTTGATTCATTCTCACTTTTTTTTTTTTTTGAGAGAGAGAAATAAGATCTTTGAATCTTGGCTAATGCAAAACTATTTACATAGTTCAAAGGTACATACCATGTTCATAATAGTTGTTAATTATCTGTTGGCTAATATTAAAAAATTATTTAGTATTATTTGTATTATTTAGTATTCTTTAGTATTATTTCTTTTGGACAAAAAAGAAAAATCATAAATCATATTTATAGTACACATATAGAATGTACTCTGTTTCAATTAATTATTTGTACCAAAACTAGTAGCTTAGTGTATTCATACTCTCTTAATTTAGGATGTAGCAATAATACCCTAGGATTTGAAGTGCCACTGTAAATTTCATGACATAGTAAGGCCAGCACAAATGACTAATGTATATTATAGGAATTTATCTTTATGGCATCAATAAAATCTGAGTTTTTCAAATAAATAGAATAAGGTATAAAAATCATTTACTGCAACTTATTCCACAAAACTTTTTGCGTTTCAAATTTGGCATTTATTGACATAACATTGCAATATAATATTATATAAATTTCTTAGCACGTTTATTTGATATAGTCTGAAGAGGAAATAGATCCTTGTTGGGAATAAAATATAGGCAGTGTTTTTCAGGATACAGGAACCCTGTGAAACCATAGTGATGTTCTATCCCATTAAATGGTTTGTTCTAAAGCAAATAGATTCCCTCTTTAGAAGTAGAAGGAACCTTAGAAATGATTGAGCTCAACAAATATTATATACTGCTTTTAAAAATAGACTTCACGGAAGAGGAAACTCACCCTATCCTAAGAGAGAACACTCCTATTTTGAAATTGCTGTAGTCATTATAAATTGTTCCATAGGCAAAACCAACATGTATGTCCTCATCTTCTTTTACTTTCATTTCTGGAGCATCAGGAGCAAAGTCTATCCTCTTCTTGACATAATAGACAATAGTGTTTTGTTTTTTGTTCTGTGCTTTGTTAATCTTCCTTTCTTAAGATTAAGTAATTCTAGTTCCTCCATTTATTTTCCTAGAGTACAGGTACCAGATCTTTCGATTGTTTAACCTGAATAATTGCTTGTGTGGATGTAATTTTTTATTTAAAGTCTGGTTGGCTGTGGTGTTTTTAATGTGGAATCCAGATTGGATCCACTAAGCATTGTAAACTAGTCTTAGCAGGCCACAACTTTCACTTTTCTGGCCACTGTGCTTCTGTTAGCTCAGCATACATTTGACTCAAGTAATCCTGTTAACAATATTATATTGTTAGTTTTCCCATAGTGTATTACCAGTTCAATGCCAACCCAATGCCTTGACCAGTAACTCTGGGAAATTCTGTTGTTTTTTTTTTTTTTTAAGTAAATCCAGTACTTCTAAAATACACCAGACAATCAAAAAATTTTGATCACTTTTGTGACTTCAGTGTATAGTGAAGGGCCCAGTGCATACTGGCTGCTCAATAAATGCTTTTTGAATAAGTATTGCTGAACTAGATATCTTTGAGTTTTCTTTTAATATGTAATTCACTAGCACTATTTGAATGGGACATTTATAGCAGCTTTATAAGTGGGAATGCTGACTCCATTCATTTCATTGATACAAATATCATAAAAGACAAGGTCAAGGCTAGGTCTTGATAATAATTCATCAGGACTCCCAAGGGCTCCAATTAAATTTCACAAACATTTGTCAGTGCTAAGTGTTGGCAGGCCTGTGTAGACATTAACAATATGTTGCCCTCAAAGAACACACAGGCTCCACAGTCCTATTGACATAGTGCTGTTCATCAGTGGCTGCACTGCTTCAACTAGCTCTTCATTCATTTGCCTAAACCTCCACGTATATCTCATTTCACCTTATGCTTAAAAAGCTATTATTTGAGATGCTCTGATAGATCAAGATAAACTATGCCGTGAATATTGCTACAACCTGCCAAGCTGAAAACGCTATCCAAAACATACTAGGTTTGATTTTAATGATTCTTTCATGATAAAAGCACCTCCAGGAGGCTGCTGTATAGTTTGGCATTAGAAAGGCTCTTATTTTCTCAGTGACTCCAACTATTGTCCTAGTGATCTTACACAAGTTCCTAACAGTTTCTAACCTCAATTCTTTCCTCACTTGTAATGCCTTGATACCATTAAAACATAAGTTAGTTGTGTGGTGGTTTAACCACTGGTGATTAACTGTCTCAGATGCATTTCCATGGGAAAAAAATTCTGAGACTGGGTATTTACATACGAAAGATTAATTGGAGAAAATCCTTGGAATCTATACATAGAGGAGATTGAATAAAGCTGTACTAGACTGAAGCATTGGGCTAAGGGCAAAGTGAATTGTCCTACAGTCATAAGAGAAATCAGAGCATTCCATGGCAACCCCTGGAGCCAGGATCCGTGATGCTGGGAGCCTGCAGATGTCTTAATCAAAGGAAGAGGGTGGGTGTTTGCACCACAGCCTGGGACAGTCGTTGGATACAAGCAGCTGCTCACAAAGGCTGTGTAGCCTTGAGTAAACAGCTTCCTTTGACAAGGCAGTTCCAGAGAGGAATTCCACTGTGAGCTGTCAAGGCTGTGCCAGGGCAGCCTGAGCTGCAGTACCAGGTAATTATTACAATATCTGTTACCTATTGGCTGACTAATGCGGATTAGCTGTTATTAGAGTCATAATTGTCCCATTATTTTTGAACTGGTTTATCCATTCACTTATTTAGACCTTCCATTCTGGAATTTTTCTTTGTTCTTTCAACCAGAATTAAACAAAAATTCTATTACGTTCATTAGTTCTCATTACTTTCCAAGAAAATTATGTGTTTTTCAAAAACTTTCTTATTTAGTAATTGAACTACAATAAACCACACATGTTTAAAGTGTACAAATTAGCACTTTCACACACAAACACACATCTGTGAATCCACCACTACAATCAAGATAGTGGACATATCCATCACTGCAAAAAATTTTAAAAAGGTGAGAATGAAGTAGGTACCATTCATTGGAAAAGGCAGAAGTACTAGACAGTTCTAGAGCAATGAATCTTTTACCAAAATCTTTTCACCAAAAGTCAAATGACTTGCTGATTTTTATAAAAATTAGCCTCTTTTAAAAAACAGTCAGGGCCTCCCCGGTGGCACAAGGGGTTAAGTCTCAGCATTATGAAGCTATCTGCAGCCACTGCAGTATAAGTTCAATTCTTGGTAAGGGAGGTGACCCACATGGTACAGCAGACCTCTGCTGTCTCACAACTGCTCCCCTCAGCAGTCTATTTTGGTCGATCTACCTCTCCTGCTCCCCACTTCACCGTACACTTCACCGTAGAATGAATCCTCTCACCAACCCCTGCACCTCTGGCCTGTACCCCAGTTCTTGTATGCATAAATAATCTTTAAAAAAATTTTAAAAACCAGACTGTCACCTAGTGAGTAGTAAGGTCAGACAGCACACATTTTTCTAACAACAATATTAGCTACAAAATGCCTTTCTCTATTCTTTTCTACTCATCCATCTGTTCTTTGATTAATACCATAATGTTTTGATTCTGTAGCATTAGAGCAAATCTTGAATTTCAGGTAATTCCAGTCCTCTGACTTTGCTCCCTGCAAACATTGTGTCTGTCATACTGGGTCTTTTGTTTCTACATACAGACTTTAGAATTTGTTTGTTAATACCTGCAAGACACTAGCTGGGATTTTGATTGGAATTGCTTTGGATCTAAACATCAAGCCAAGAATGGAGCTGGATAATATAATCTTCCCCTAAAGTGCAGAATCCCTCTCCATGTATTTAGTTCTTCAGTTCTGTACTGACACTCATAGAAAGGGCAAGCATGTTTCCTTAGGTTTATATCTTAATATTTCATTTTTTGGTATTAATTAAAATGATGTGTTAAATTTTAAATTCCACATATTTTTTGCTTTGTATAAGAAAAGAATTCTCTCTTGTTACTGATCTATATTCTACAAACTTGCTATCTTCATTTATTAGATTTCTGTATAGAAAATAATGTCACCTATAAAAAACAATTCTTCTTTATTGTGCAGTCAGTATTATTTTCTTATTTATATTTGACTCATTCCACTGTTTATGAACTTCTGTCCAGTGTGTCACAGCAATAGTGAAAGAGCATTTCCTCCCCTTTTTAAATGTTTTCTGATCTAAGGAAAGTGCACTCAAAATTCCATTAGTATTATGTTAATTCTCTAATTTTTGTGTACATTTTCATATTGAAGAAGATCCACGGTAGTCTTAGTTTTCTCTCTTTTTTTTTTTTGAATTAGGAATAGGTTTTGAATTCTGTCAAGAGATCTTTTTTGTATCAAAATAACTTTTTTCTCTTTTGTTAATATAGCAGAATATATTAGTAGATTTTTGAATGTTCATGAAACTATACTTCTAGAAAATACTCCATTTATTTGTGACTTTTAAAAATATTTTCTATAATCTGTGAAATAAAGTTCATTAGGAATAACTGGATCTAAGTTGTTAGGGGACATTGACTTGGAGTTTTCCTTTCTATCAATGTCTTTTTTTCCTTTTAAAGATTTATTTTTATTCATTTATTTATGCATACAAGAGCTAGGGTGTTGGTCAGAGGTGTGAGTGGGGTGTGGGGGTGAGAGGAGTCACCAGAGACAGAGTGGGGAACAGAACAGGCAGATCTGAGGGGAGCAGTGGGTGAGACAGGAGAGGTCTGCTGTGCCATGTGGTCAACTCTATCCCAGGATAAAAGGCGTGGCTGGTGATAGCTTGATAGCTGCAGTAGCTCTAATAATGTTATAGTGCTGAGACTTAACGCCTTTCACTACCAGGGAGGCCCCTGTCTTTGGTTTTGATAACATGATAATGTTAAATATACAAAGTGGTTTGCAATGTATTTTCTTCAAACATTCAGAAATTTTGTGTAAAAATTGGCATTATTTTTCCTTCTAGGAAATGTGTGGCAGAATGGGGCCCAAACTTTTTGTAGTAAAGTATACACTTCTAGAGCTAATGTTTTACAGTAGATTTGGACTATTCAGGTTCTTATTTATTACACAATGAATTTTTGTAATTTGCAATTTTTCCTGGACTATGTACATTTTATCTAAATTCTTGAATTTATTTTTTGAATATTCCTACATTGTTCTTTGAATATCTGTAGCATCTGTACTGGTGTCTCTACTTCATTCTTGACTTTAGTAATTTGTGTCTTCTCTGCTTTTCCTGATCAGTCTATGAAGAGTTTAATCAATTTCATTTATCTTTTAAAGAACTCACTTTGATTTTATTTCCTGTATGCTTTTTGTTATTCAATTTGTTTATTTCTCCTTTTTCCTAACAGTGGAAGCTGAGGTTATTGATTTGAGAACTTTCTTCTTTCCTAATACAAGTGTTTGGTGTTATAATTTTTCTTCTAAGTACTATTATACCTGCATCCCACAGTTTTGGCCTTTTAAAAATCTTCATTTCAAGTTATACTTTCCCTTTTGATTTGTTCCTTCACTTACAGTTAACTTGTATGTATGTTACTTATTTTTCAAGTGTTGGGAGAGTATCCAGGTATCTATTTGTTATTTAGTTCTAATGTAATTCCATTTCAATAATAGGAAATATTCTGTACAACTTCAATTATTTTAAATGTGTTGATACTTGTTATACTGTCTAGAAAATATTCTTTTTTGGTATGCATGTACCAAAAAAGTGTATGTACTTGAAGGAATGTTTATTTTGTTGTATTTATGTAAGTAGTCTACAAAAATTATTTAGGCAAAGATGAGTGATAGTGTTTTCTGAGCCTCTTGTATACTTTATTGTTTTTCTACTTATGTTTTCAATGACCTAGAAGAGGCATTGTAATCTCAACAATAACATCGGTTCTTCCAATTTCTCCTTTATTTCTATCAGGTTTTGTTTTATATATTTTGTTAGTAGATGTTTATACATCTAGGATTTTTTTTAAAAAGATGTATTTATTTATGCATACAAGAACTGAGGTGTAGCCTAGAGGTGTGGGGAGTGAGATGATTCACCAGAGACAGAGTGGGGAGCAGAACAGGCAGATGGACTGAAATATACTGCTGAGGGGAGCAGTGGGTAAGATAGGAGAGGTCTGCTGTGCCATGTGGTCACCTCCCTAGCTTAGGATAGAACTGATGATATAGTGACTGGTAATAACTTGAAAGCACTGAGACTTTAACCCCTGCACTCCCAAGGGAGGCCCCTATGCACCTAGGATTTTTAGTGATAAAGGGTGAACATATTCATTATTATAAAATCTCTCTCTATTGTTCTAGAAATAATCCTTACTTTAAAAACATGCATTATATGTTAAATTATAGCTATTTTACCTTTTTTTTGATTGATATTATCAGAGTATATGCTTTTCTGTCCTTTAATTGTGGCCTGCTTGTGCCTTTATATTTAAAGTGAATTACTTGGAGAGAGCAGGTAGTTGTTCTTTAATCTGCTGATAGAGTTCCAACAAAATGTGCTTAGGTTTCTGCTGAGAATTCTGATGATTTTATGAAGATTAGGTGGAAGGCATTTTCAGCAGAAGAATGACATGTTCTTTGAGCCATGTAATTTGAGGCCAAGCAGTCTAGCACAGTGTTTCATATTCTTTGCTGCACATAAGAATTATCTAGGGAACATTAAAAAATCCAAATGCCCAGTCACACTTCCTACCAGTTACATCAGGTTGTGTGTGTGTGTGTGTGGGAGCCAGACACCAGTGTTTTATTCAGGGGGAAAATAAGGGCATGAACTCTTTCTAGTACACTGTGCATAAAGTTATTACCTGTATCCAAATCCTATTTGGAGAAACATTTACTGCCTGGATTGAGATTAGGGGCCCCACGTGTAAGGCTACAAGATGATCTATTGTGTGAATTCACTCGTCCGGTCAGAAGCATTCATGTTTTACAAAAGATATAGGAGCACTGAGTCCATAAAAATATGTCTGTAGTTTGTATCCATCATCAATAACAGATATGTATTTGCCTCCTCAGAAGGGCTTGTATTCCTTTTTTTAAAAACCTAGATTTCAAAAACATTTCAATCTTTCCTGTCTAGCCCAGCAATGCTGTAGAAATAAGCAGAGAAGGGAGTGTCTATGATTATATATACAGGAATTGTCACCCATATTGTAATCCTTCTACAAGATTCTAGTAGTTTATGTGTTGTGCTTGTGGCTTTTTTTTTTTTTTAACTCCATTGGGGTTATCTATTTCTGGAATGTTTTCCTACTTTTGCAATAAAATGGAAATTTATATATATAAACTTCCTAATTTTTTTGAGACCAAGTTTGAAAAACATATATTTTTCCTGGGACACTAACTCATTGAGGGTGTATATTCCTTCCCAAACTTTCAGTATTGAATCTTCCAGGAGATGCACAGTAGCCTATAAGGGGGTAACACCTTTTCTTGGAATCACTATTCTTTTGTAATCTTATTGGCAGATTTTATTTTTTATTATTTTTAAATTTAAATTTTTTTGGTAGATATTTTACTTTTTACTTAATATCTATTGCAAAAAACTTCCCAGGTTAGCTTTGGCCAACTCAAAGTGATTTTCTGATCTGTCCTTATTTCATGTCATCCAGATCTGATTGACTTTATAAAATAGCAGAAATTTCTGATAGTGGTTGACTTGACATAATGAGATAAGACCTCAACATTATTCCAGGTAATGTGCTTTTTGTTTAGTAAATTAACCCCCCATGGAGAAGAATCATGATAATTTTAAAAAGGAGTTTGGGACAGCATCATTTGCTTTTATGAAATGAAAGCAGTTTTTTGAAAAGCTCCATTGCACTCAGGTTGAGCCAACGACACTGAAATCACTTCATCTATTTATCTAATATTTCTTAACTGCAGTGCACTTATTGAGCTGCCTGGCTACTTTATTTGTCAGGACACAGAAAGCTCCAAAGAGATTTTTTGTGGGCAAAGGACAGATCAGTAGGAGAACCAGCAAGCCTTGATATAGCCTCCAATAATTTTCAATCCTGAAAAATCTGGAAGAATTAGCCTGGGATTTCCTCTATCCACTGGTTTTTTCAAATCTCCTTCCAGCAACATCCAGAAAAAAATAACCATCATCTCTGCTATAGTCATCATCACCTCCTTCTTGGTGCTGACATATTAATTTAACTTGTCACTCTAAGACCCCTGTCAAACACTTGGACTCCACCACTAGGGATCTTATATAACTGGTGGAGCTCAGATATTAGGTGTTTTTTGAAAAGTTCTGGAGATTGTAAAGTTAAGCTAGGATTGAAGACCACCAGACTCTTGGCAAAGGATGATGGGGACTCTGCAGCAGACCTGCAGAGGATTCTGGGGAAACTGTATTTCTATTGTGCACTTGCTGCCCTGCAGTTTGCACAACTTCCTGTCCTGGGCACAGATATGCAACCTTATCTTTGCACCTTGTTTTTGGTCACTGGTAGTTCAAAATACTTTCTGTGACCTCATACAGGAGTCTTAATTTAAATTCTGTAAATGCCATTAGAACTGCTGGGTAAATTACATACATTCCATGAGTCTCTGTTTACTGATTGGTTAAGAGGGAACTATGAAATATGTATTTCAGAGTTCTTGTGCTGTTTGAATAAATGAGATCAGTATATGAAATCCTTAACACTTTCATGGCAGAAGAAGCACTCATTAACAGTAGAAGATGCCACTTCTACTAAATAGAGGCAGCATCAGCAATACTATTTACTAGCCAAATGTCACTTTGGATTCCTCCAAGGCAAAATGTGGGACAAAGAATTAGTCTTTTCAAGTGTGATGGGATGTGCATGTACTGTTACTCAGAAAAAAAAAAAAACACATTAGGAAGTAAAATGTTCCATAGGTCTCCAGTTTTAAGCTTCATTAAACTCTGAGAAAGCTGTGTGCAAGTTGAGGCTCTTCACAGACAAGAATCCAAAGCAGTTTAATGTTTTTTTTTCTTTCCTGTCTATAAACGGTAGAAATCTGAAATCATCTGCCAAGATGATTAACGGGGACAGATCTGATCTCCCAAGTCATCAGAAATAATAAAGATCTAGTTTCAGCTAGGATAATGCTGGGTCCTACTTCTTGCTAATGTCCCAGATTAAGATAAATGCTTTGAGGTCACTGGAAGCATGTCTTCTAGAAAGACAGAGAAAGTAGTAACACACTGCTACAGTGCCAGGCAGTGAACCTGAGAAACTCCACCAGCTGCTGTTCAAATTTGGCCTTCAATGCAAATTTAAGTGAGTGCAGAGTCACCTAGTTTACATATTTGTAGGTATCTCATGAAATTCAAATCCATTGGAATTTATGACAAATCATATGTTTATCAAATTTGTACAAATTTATGAAAGAGGTAATTTGCAGATAAGTTTTTACTTTATGATAAAGTTTTGCTAGGTAAAGTAGCATGTACTATGTTACTTCAAGTACTGAGAGATATTACAGTGTAGAAGGGTATGCATGTTGAAATCAGGTTTAACTTGAATTCAGATTATTAGCAAATGACTTCATTTCTCTGAGTTGTTTTTGCAGTGATAAAGAGGATATTTTAATACCTGCTTCAGAGACATGTTGACAAAACTAGTTACCAAGTTACTATTTGTAAAGTGCCTCGCACAATTACTACCACACAGCAAATCCTCAGTGTACATTTTTTTCCAGCCACTTTAGCCTTCTTTCTTTGCTTGGGACATACAAAGTACATGGCTCCCTCCCCATCTCTTCTTTATATTTCAAGGCCCATTTAGAAATAATGTTGGTACCTAATATTTTTTTAAAAGGTTATGTAGCAAGTAATTATAATAATTGTTTGAAATAATTTTTGCTGCAAGTCCATAATCATGGATGAAAAAGATGGAAGAATAGATAAGGCAGAACTGTGTAGGTTTCCCACAGGATATGATCTTTGTAGATCTTTGATCCATTAGTCCTTTATGCATGGTGCCCTGCCTGGACATTAATGTCTAGGAGAAAGCATCTAGGATGCATAAAATAGCATTGGAATGAAATGAAAACTGTCAGTTCATTTATCTACGTGAGCACTCAAAAGCTGGAATAGAGGTACACAGAAGAAGAAACAGAGAACTATGAGAGAAAACCATCAGAATGAAAGAACCGAGAGAAAAAATGGAAAAACTAACAGAAAGATGAAACAACCAAAAAGCATAATAGAAAGATTGAGAATAAATTGTATATATTTAAGCACTTAAATGTGAATGTGAGAACTCACCAATTAAAAGGCACAACCTTTGTAGTCAAGAAACACATGTAAAACAAAAGACAAAACATTTAAATCGTTGGAGTAATGTATTACAAATCAATACTACAAAATTAGGAAATGCTCTTCTCATATTGGATAAACAAAATTTTCAGCCAAAAAAGATTATCAGAGACAAAGATGGACACTACATGATGATCAAGGGATGAAATAAGAAGATCCAACCAGCATTAATATTTATGCACCTAACACGGGCACCTAGTCATATAAACAACTAACAAATTAAAGAAACATATAGAAAAAATGTAAATGACCCTAAAAACCCATTATAAACATTTATGTACACACTGAATAACCTAGAAGAGATGGACAATGTTTTAGAGTCACACAAACTTCTAAACCCAAACCAGTATGCTCACTGTTGGTGGGCATGCAAGTTGGTGCAAATCTGTGGAAAAATGGTATGAAGATTTCTTAAGAAAATAAAAATGGAAATCCCATTAGGCCCATACCCCCAAAATATGAAAACTCTAATATGAAAATACTCATGTACCCCTATGTTCATAGTAGCACTGTCCAAAATTGCCAAGTCATGGAACTAACCTAAGTGCCCATCAGCAGATGACTGGATGAAGAAATTATAGAATATATACTCAATGGAATACATACCAACCAGTTTTTCTTTTTTTATTGATTTATTATTTTTATTTTCTTACATCATTGTTCATTTTTATACAATATTAGATTTCTCCCCTCAGGTTTGTAGTCCCCATAATTCTCTCACCACCACAGCACTTGTGACCATCACCATAGTCTCTTGTGCTCTTTGCTTCCCTGTTTTGGTTCCTTTCCCTCCTCCTCCCCTGCTGTATGTCTCAGATCTGTGGTCTGCCTGCAAGTTTTGTCTTTTTACTGACACTTTTTTTTGGTTTCCCTGTAGTCCCCGTATAAGTGAGGCCATTCCATATTTTTATTTTCCTTCTGACTTATTTCTCTGAACATAAGCCCTTCCAGCTCTATCCATGTTGCCACAAGTGGCATGAGTTTATAATTTTTGATTGCTGAGTGGTATTTCATTGCATATAATCTTAATCCATTCATCTGTTTTTAGGCATTTAGATTTTTCTTTAGCTATTGTAAATACTATTGTGATAAACACAGGAGTGAAGGTTTCCCTTCAAATTTGTGTTTTTGCATCCCTTGGGTATATTCCTAAGAGTGGAATCACTGGATCATATAATAGATCCATTTCTAGTATTTTGATGATCCTCCATGCAGCTTTCCATAGTGTAAGAGTGTTCCTTTTTCTCCACATCCTTGTCAGCATTGGTTGTTGTCAGTTTTGTTTTGTTGTTGTTGTTTTTTTTTTAAATCTGGGCCATTCTTACTGGATGTGAGGTGGTATCTCATTGTGGTTTTTCTTTGTACTTCCCTGATTCTTGCCAACTATTTAAAAAGATGAAATAGTGCTTTGGGGGACTAATAGGACCTTGTGAATATGTTAAGTGAATTAAGTCAGAAAATAAAAGACAGATACTGGATGGTATAATTCATTTGTAGAATATAAAAAGCCAAGAAATATATAGGCAAAATATACCAAAAACAAATCTTGGACTTAGTGAAAAAATTTACAGGTTACCAGAGGGAGCAGGAGAGAAGGAGGAGGGCATGAGGGAGGGGAGGGGAGAGGACATTGGTAGGGGGGAGGTTTGGTGGCGGGACAGTGAAACCTGCACATATGGTGGAATAAAAACGTGCTCCAAAGTTATAATGATAATTAAAAGTGAATATACATAAGAAAAAATTAAATTGAATCTCATTTCAAAATGTAACTTCAATACAAAAGCATTTCTTTGAGGAAATTATTAGCTGACTGGACTTGGCTGAGGGAAAAGTATCTAATCGAGAGCATTTAGCAATACAAACTTTGAAAATGGAAGAGCAAAGATTGGGAAAAAAACCCCAAAAAACAGAATATCAAAGAACTGTGGGATGGCTCCAAAAAGTATAACGTAATTGTCATGGACATGCCAGAAAGAGAAGAGCAGTAAAAAAGAAAAATCTGAAACAATGACTGAGGATTTTTTTCAGGATTTTAGGGCATACTCTGTATCACATTGCCACAATGTCCATGATGTCATGGAGTGTTCAGCAATAAGAATGAGTCCTAAAGTTAACTACTAACTTTGGGTGAAAAAATATGAACAAAGAATAAATAAAATCGTTTGTTATGAAACATACAGGGGAAAGAAAAAAATCAGAGTGAACTAACTTAAATTCTGTAGAAATAATACCTGGGTCTTTTCAAACTCATGCTTAGGATAGAAAATGTTTTTCTCATAATCTGTTCTGTCAGCACTTTCATTAAAACTATCTGTCTTCCTCTCTTTCTCGCTCTTGTCTATAGAGAGCAGTAAGGTTAGCTCTGCTGTTTTTTTGAAACTCAGAGGACCTGGATTCAGTTCTGAGCACCACAAATCTCTGCTGTGAAGTTTAAGTAAGTTATCTCTTCGGCTATAGAAGTAAGCTAATATTATATCTTTCTTTGAATTAAGAATTAATTGAAATACTGTGTTTAAAATGCCCAACACCTAGTACATGATAGGTGACTTATAAATGGAATTCATTTGCTTCCTCTTTCAGCCCCCTCCATGTTCACATTACAGTGTTCATTTGATTTCACACTTTACAAACCATTGGTTGCCCTAACCAGATTCACAGCCTGGATCCTCCTCAAGTTCTTGGTCGCTGATATTGTTTTCAAGGAGAGGTTATTGGCATTTCTGTTCTTTCATTTAATTTTAACCCTCTAGGACTATGTGTACAAAACCAACATTCAGAAATGAGTGATGGCAATAATATAAAAATTTATATAACTTCTTTTCTCCTCATTCTGTTGTTTAAATAATTGATACAAACTGGCAAATCTGCTAAATGGATTAAATTCACCCTTTAGTTCTGCTGTGGACTGAATTTTGTGTAACTTTCCCTGTTTCTTAGTCCCTGCTACCTCAGATTCCTATGTTGAAACCTTAATCCCCTAGGTGATAGTTCTTGGAGGTGAGCGCTCTGTGAGGAAATTGAGTTTAGATGAGGTCATGCATAAGTAGGAAC
This sequence comes from Galemys pyrenaicus, assembly GCA_019455555.1. NCBI lineage: Eukaryota > Metazoa > Chordata > Mammalia > Eulipotyphla > Talpidae > Galemys > Galemys pyrenaicus. Next base: position 3,701,602 of record JAGFMF010011959.1, on the reverse strand, counting down.
GCCAATGTAGAATAGCGTCCTTAGAAGAAGGGAGACTCAAGCGCCCTCTGCTCTGCGCATGTGCAGTGAGATGTCTGTCTTACACGTCAGGAAGAAGGCTCCCACTAGGGGTCTTGGACTACCAGCATCTTGATCTTGGACTTTCCAACCTTGGGAACTGTGAGAAATAAATGTCTGTTATTTAGACCACAATCTATGGTATTTTTTTTAATAGTTGCCTGAGATGACTAAAACAGACACTCACATGTCTGGCTTTGTGAATGCATGCTTAAGCCATATCTCAGATCCCCCTGTGCAGTCGTCAACAAAGAATAAATTATGCTCCAGTTTGATTATATATCTCAAATTAATGAGATTCTAGAAAAATTCATGTGCACCATGGCATCATTTATGTCAGGGAAAATTGCATCTACTGAAAATCAAACTATCAAACAAATTGATGGTAGGGGTTAAATAAGCTACTAGAAATGGAGCATCACAATATTTAGGCACATGAAAATATACTGAAGGTATAGCAGGGAAATACATTTGTCACTTTCAAAGTGATATTCCAGTGCTCATCAGCTTTTCATTACTCAGCATTTGATCACTGCTATATACTCATTGATTTAGTTAGCAGCTTAATTATGTCTGGACCTAGAAGCTTCATTACCATCAAGTCCCGGGACCTCAAAGTATGGGTACATACTCTTGAGTACTTCTGGAGAGCTTCTGACCATAGTCTGTGCTGCAGACTATGTCCATTACTCAGTTGCTGATATTGAACTAACAAAATGTAAAACCGTCCCTAAAGTTTCAAGGTTAGAAGAATAGGAAGTATCATCTCATATAAATCCTGTCTGACCCTCTTCCTACACTTTTCATCAACATATTTTTTTGCATTTTTAAAGTTTATGGCAGGGCCTCCCTGGTGGCTCAGGGGGTTAAGGTGCAGCATGATGAAGCCATCTGCAGCCATCACAACATGAGTTCAATCCCTGGTCAGGAAGTGACCCACCTGTCCTTTGAACCTCTCCTGTCCTGCCAGTTGCTCCCCTCAGCAGTGTTTCAGTCAGTCCACCTATTCTGCTCCCCACTCTGTCTCTGGTGACTCCTCTCACCTCTGCACCTCTGGTTTGTACCCAAGTTCTTGTATGCATGAATAAATAATTTTTTTTAAAAAATAAAATAAAGTTTATAGCAGAATGCAAGGTTCAAAGTTTCCTTCCATATTCAAACTCTATAGCACAGTCACACTACATATTAATATAGTGACTGTAATGTGTTTCCAGTTAAGCTGTCATAAAGTCTAGAGCTTTTCACATCATCACTTTTGAAGGTCGGCACCACAGAGAAAAAAGCCATTTGTACTGGATCGCCATGGTGGTTTGTAATATACATGGTAATAAATAGTGCAATATATTTCATTTTTATATGTATTTGATGAAGAGGTAAAAGTGCACCTTCTACAGTTGCTTTTCAGAAACTGCTCATCTGTTTGGAACGAGGGTAAAAGAGACTGAAGCTAAACATTATTTATCGAGACATTACCACTTTTCACTTACACCACAGCTGAAATGAGAAGAGGATGCCAATGATATTTCATTTACAGTATTGATTTCCAGAGTAGGTCCTATGAAAGTGCTGCATGTGTATTCAAGATAAATGTGAGAAAATGGAGATACACTGACAGAGTTTTTATTTTTTTCATTCTGATAATTTATATCCTTCTGAAATGTAATTGGAAAAGTCTTTCAGATGTCATTTGACTACATCTGGTACCTGATATTTGTGAATGTGTTAGAAATATTTAAATGATCATAATATTATTAATGTGTATATCTATCTACCTACCTACCTGTACGTTGATAGCTTGATCCATCCATCCATCCATCCATCCATCCATCCATCCATCCATCCATCCATCCATCCATCCACTCATTTATCCACCCACCTACTAATCTTCTCATCTTTCTCTCTCTGTCTCTTTCTCTCTGTCTCTGTGTCTCTCGCAGATCTTTATCTGAACAATGCTATAGTGTTTACCTATGAAGGATGACCAGGGAGAGATACAAACATACATCTATTCCTTTTCTTTGGTTTGCACTCAAATGGTTTTCCTCTTTCATTTGGAGGTGAAATGTTTTCCTCCTGCTGCTGAAAGAAAGCATACCTTCCTACTGTTAGCTAATTCTCTCTTTTCATTTCAAGTTCTGCCCATGAGCCCATGACATCTTATTGTGCAAATGTCTTGCTTCATTCTCAACTACCGTGGACTGTTTACTAGGGCAAGAAACACATGCAAGAACCTACAAATCAGGCCAGGAGTACAGAGATGAGTGAGAGGAGGGACTTCCCAGTACTCAGTGTGTTTTACTTTCTCCCTTCAAACATAGAACTCCCTTTGTCTTTATATTTAAAATGTGTTTCTTGTGGACACCATATTGTTGTTTTAGGCATTTAATTCCCCATAGTTAGTTTTGATTTTTAGGTGGTGTTGACCATTTCTTCATTAACTTCTTTGTTAATTTCTTTAATTATTTATATGATTTAAGTTTGTCAACTTATTTTTTCTATCTATACATCCACATGCTTTTTGTCCATTTTTTCTCTTCTGTTGTGTTAACATTTTCCATTTTATTTCCATTTTGTATATTATTAGCTACTACTTCATTTTTTCTTATATTAAATCACTTTAATGAAGGGATTTCTTTAGAAGCTTTACTATGCATCTTTAACTTATCATTGACCTTGAACAAATGTTGTATCAATTGACACTAGTGTAAAAAATTTGCAAAAAATCACTCCCATTTCCTTTTCCTAATCTTTTACACTGTTGTTTTCACATTTGGCTTCTAAGTATGCTGAAGAACCCATTATCTGTTATTTTTTTTGCTTTAATCAGTAAGATATTAGATTTGTTTATAATTTTTTTGAGCTTGGGCTTCCTTTCAATTACTGAAGTCAGACCAGATATATTCTCCACAATGAGTTTTATAGCTGCTGGTCACATTCTCTCCAATTTGCAGCATTTATTTCTAATTTATGTTTTTGGTATTAGGCTATCACTCAGATAGTTCAATAATTAACTTTAATGTTATCTACTTAGTTATTTGGTTCAATATAGGCAGTTTTCTTTTCTGAAAATTACCCCTGCATTGCTTTTTACCACATGATATTTCATGAATGTTTCTTTAGCTCTATCTAATACGTCATGATTAAAATTTTACATTTATTTTTATTATATTTTAATTTATCATATTTTACATAAGTCTAACTAGAAACTAAGGGCTAATCAAATGCTGTCCATACATTTTCCTAATTTGTTATGACTCTCAATTTTATCTATCCCTATGGGCTTGTTGAAATATTTTAACAGCTTTCATTTTTGAGCAGTTTTGTTTTTGTTGTTATAAGAACATAACCAGAACAGTGAAATGATTGAATTAGATATAAAATACTAATGTACTTCTATTAGATGAGTATCATGAACAAGATATTTTTAGGAATTTAATGCTTTCTTGAGTATAAATTTATATGATTTTAGCTCTAAGAAAAGTGAATTAGTTTCTCCAAAAGCGCTGAGCACATTGATTTCAAAATTTGTACCTTATCCACCAGCAGCTGCAGTAAAATACTTCATTGTATAAAAGTCAAGAAAAACATTACCTGAAACTATGTTTAAATGAGGCAATTTTTCATTCAAACTATATCCTGGTCATAAAAATCCAGGGGTCACATTTACAATAGAACTCTACATCAGGATTTAGTTCAAATAAAGATCCTAGTTATGTCTGGGCATCTTGCTCAAGTTGACTACAATAATGTAAATCTCTTTTATTTTCAATATTTGATATTTTTAAAGTATATTATGTTCAGGGCATTCTAAGCTATTTGGGAGCCCAGACATTGAGGGTTCATGGAATATTATGCCAAAATTAATTCTGTTACAACCAATCTAATTATCCTCTGTATATGAAAATCATACAGGAGCGCTTCATCCTTCCAGGAACATCAAATTGCTGTAGGAAGCCATGAATTGGCTCTATGAAGTTCTCTTTGCCCCCAGGAGAAACTAGTAAGAGCACCTTACTTCTAATGATGCTGTGTGTGGTGTAAAGAACCAATGCAACAGGGAAAAAAAAAAAACTCTTTTCACTTTAAGCTTAACTTCAGCTTCATGGAATGGCGAGTACAATGTGTGAATAGAATCAGAAACTCATAGTGACTGAAATATGATCGGTAATCTCTCCAAAGATAATGACCTTCCAAGAAACAATTTAAACAGTAAAGGGAGAAGATCATTGGCATCAGTATTTGAATATAATGCTATGAGATATTCTTGAGAACTGAGATGGATAACATATAATATAGAAAGCTTTATACAGTTGGTTTAGGAGACACAGATCATCTTACCCTCTTGCTTGTATTTGAATAATTCCTCATTAGATGATTTTTCCCCCCTTGCTTCTGTGGACATAACAGTAGGTAGGAGGAAAACCAGCAATATCCTTTATGGCCTTTCCTACTCTAATAAATAGAAAGGAAGGACAATGCAGTAATTTTCCTCTCAAGTGATGATTAAATTTTTTTATTCTGAGATTCAGAAACTTAGTGTAGTTCAATTTATGTGCTATCGTGGGAAGTACCTTTAATACTATCAAAAGCTGTCAATTTCCTTTAAATTTTAGTCTAAGGTTCAGGACTGTAATTATTCAATCTTTTTCTTAAACTAAATACAATTTAAGGATATGGTTTTTAAAACATATCTCATTTCAATTTGCTGCACAAACCCTTTGAAGGTGCTCAGATACCACAAATAATGTGTGTTCCCTTTTTCTGAACTTGAAGACCTCTGTGGCATGCTATTTCTGTCTCTCCAGTCATGTTTTTAACTAGTTTACTTCCAGCAAAGGTGAATTCTTTATCCTGTGCCTCTCCCTCTGTATTCTTCAGCTTGTCTTTCTTTTGTTGTATCTCTGCCTTAAAAATCCTCTCAACCCTTCTGCTGAAGCTCCACTATGAATTCTTTCTAATACCTCCAAGTATGAGGCCCGGGAAAGTTCTCTCCCATAATCCTCCTCACCACATTCACTGAAAGCTGATTTTGTATCTGTTGCAGCATTTAATACATAGTATGAACTCAATGAATATATTTTGAGTAAATACTAAATGAATTGGGAATTCATATAACATGGAGAAAAAGAATAATCTTAAGACTGTGGACAGAAAATGCTTCTTATTGTTTCTCTGCTGTACTGAGAACCAGTTCTGAGATTTTTCTTCAATACAAACCATGATTCACAAAATCTAGACAAAAATAGAAGTGTTTATGGCTGACTTCTGAAAAGAGATTGCCTTACTCTGTTTGGGTTGCTACAACAAAATACTGCATTCTGGGCAGTTATACACAACAGGGATTTACTTCTCACAGTTCTGTAGGTTGGAAGGTCAAAGTCAAGGTGACAGTATGGTTGGTCACATTCTGGTGAGCGTTGCCTTCCAGGTTTATGGATATGCCTTTTGGCTGTGTCCTAGCATGATAGAAAGGGCTGGAAGCTCTCGGGGGGTTGGGGGTGGGGGGGTGAGGGGTGGGGTGTCTTTTTTAATAAGGTACTGATCCTATTCCTGAGGGTGCTACCCATATAAGCTAATCTTTCTCAAAGGTCCCACTTCTTAATACCATCCTCTTCAGGGTTTAGGGTTTCAACATGGATTTTGGTTTGAGAAGTTGATGCAAACTTTTAGATTATAGTAGGAATGAACTTTGAAACATGAAAGCAATAACAAAATCCTAAGGATAAAACACACTTGCCTGTGTAAAAATTTTCAAAAATGATGTCGAGACATCATAAATGGAAAAAAAAAACAAACAGATTGAGAAATGGTAGCAATAAAAATATGCGGTGAGATAACATATAATATAGAAAGCTTTATACAGTTGGCTTAGGAGATATGGATGATGGACAGGGATACCCATGACTGGGACCCCACAAGGTTTGAAGGGACAGGTGTCTTCCCAGAAACACATGGTTCAACAAGAAAACCAGAGGTTTGGGGGAAGTAGAATGAAATCAATAATTTCCCATTATGGTGGGACCGTGATTGAGCTTTATTATATTTCCTTTTTTCCCCCAAGTTTACAGGTTTTATATAATAATCACAAATTATTACTTTTATGATCAGAAAAATACTTCTGTAGATATGTATTTTTTTTTTAAATAAACTATACTGCATGTGAGCTGGCTACAGGAGTCTCTGCAAGAATGGGGAGACTTACTGTCTTAGCTGTAATAGAGACCAAGGCAGATGGTCTCAAAGGTGAGACTCAGGACTGCTGACCTGAGCCTGGAGACCCAGCCTCTCCATTACTGTTCTGAAATGTCCTCATTACTGCTGCTGCCCTTACCTACCAACTTACAGGAAAATTGTATTTCTTAGATACATTTTAGGACAGAAACGAGATGAACCATAAAATATAGGGAACTGTCTTTTGTTTGAAAGAAAGACTTCAATCAAAGAGCATTAATTTAGTTGTGGTGAGCCCTTCCATCATGTGGAGTAAATTTTACTGCGCAAAGAACAGTTGAGATTTCTATATGATCTCAGTTTGTGTGTGTGTGTGCATGCATGCCTTCATGTACCTATTTAAGCCCCACAAATGCTGAGACTTTAATTTCTCCATTCAAAGGCACCATTGTTGTGTTGGGTGATCTTTCATCTCTGAAGTCTCTCAACTTGTAAGCCCTATGTGTCATAGCTCATTCTTCTCTTCTTGGCTACTCCTGTGATGAATTATGAGAGGAAATAATTTTAGCCAAACTTGATAATGCTTTCTAGAGTACTGCAATCTATGGGAAAGTCATCTTTCCTTAAACTTGTCACTGAGTCAATAGCAAAAATAATTGAGAGTTTCTAACTTGTGGTTTTCAAGTCTGTAAGCCCTCCAGCCTCTGAATAAAATCAGCAATTTTTAGAGAAAGGCAAAAGTTACCTTTCCAAGACAAAAGTTGGGAAGCTTTGCAAATATTGCTCTGCTGTGCATTATGACCTTGTTTCAGGCTAACCAGACAGCACCTTCAGCATCTTCATTACAGTGCTTGTGACTGAGACCCATGACTTGAGGTAACTGAATGCTAAGGAGGATTACTTTCCAAGGAATACACCTTAGCATTTGGGTAGCAGTAATATATAGTTTAAAATTTTTTTCATTGTTTAATGTAGGGATAGATACACCTACTCAAAAGTTATATGGCAACAAATTGAGGTTTAAAAAAATCACCCTGATATACCGAGAATTATAATTAAGCACCATTTTCTTAAAGCACTGTTATCATTTTTTTTTAGGTTACTTAAAGACAAGTAGAAACAAATTTAAGAAAATGGCTCTAACTCAAGAATCATTTTAAATCAATTTAATCTCTTATCCTTGATGTGTGAAAAAGATGTGTCTTTGATAAAAAACAGTCAACTTTTTCATTTTCCTTAAGGAAACTTTACTCAAACTTCAGTTTTTTAGAATTACCTTGTCAATATATACCACTGTCAATATACAGCATAATTTATTACTATTGTTATTTTAGCATATTTTAATAGATTCATTAAAATTGTTTTAATAATAAACTTTATATTTCCATAAATTAAAAACAAAGATATGTAAGCTAAACAGAAAAGTACATTAGTAGCCAAAGCATGTTCTGCATATCTATTCAAATATAAATGCATGTGTAACCAAAACATATTATTGACTTTAAAAGTTAAAAAAAGTAAAACAAAGCAATAATGCATGTAATTGATTTAAAAAAATAAGTAAAACAAAGCAATAGTGCATGTAATTAATTGGTTCTTCAAGGAAAGCATTGCAGAAAAGTAGGGCTTGTTAGTAACTAATAATTATATGCAGCACATTGTCACTTTACTTGAAATGCAAATGGAGTTTAAAGTTAATTATGCAAATCCATTTTTAAAATTTTTGATATCCACTAGCATATCTCTGTCATGGAAAACATAAAATTTATTTAACTATCCCTCCAATACCAAAAATTCATTCTTAACTAATCATAGTGATATAGATGATTTCAGTCAACAAACTTTGCTTTGAAAAAAATCATCTGAATGTCTACACTGGATCAGTTCTCCATAATGTGATTATTTAATTATCCCCAGTTTTATAAGTTTTGACTCATATTTAGGCTATTTACAGTCCTTTGATAATTATATTTGTTGACTGTGAGATTGGATGGGTGAAGACAGATTTATACTCAAGGTTCTCTCATATTTTTTAATTCAGATAACATTGGTTTAGAACATTGTACAACTTTCAGGTATATAGCTTTATACTTTGATATTTGTATATACTGCATTATAATCACCATCAAAAATCTAGTTTCTACCTACTGCAATGTACTTGATCCCTTTACCCATTTTGATATGTCCCCCACCCATTATCCCTTCTGGTAACCACCATTCTGATGTCAGAATATAACTTTTGTTGTGTTTGCTTGCTTGCTTACTTTCTCATCTACATGAAGAGAATCATCCTGGGCTTGATCTTCCCCTTCTGCATTATTTCTGTATCGTAATTCCCTTGATATCCATCCATGTTGTTGCAAATGGCAGAATTTCATCTCTTTTGTTGCTGCTGAATAATATTCCATTGTGTATGTACATCACCTCTGTGCCATCATCGAGTGTGTGAGGCAGACACTTGTATTATTGTATATCACTTGTATTATTTCCATGTTGAAGAGATTGTGAGGTGTGCTACAGTAAATAAGGATATGTATATCTTTCTGAATTAGTGTCTGTTCACTCTTTGGATATATGGGGGTTTTTGTTTTGTTTTGTTTTTAGCCAATCCATGCACTCACAACTTCCTGGGTTAGTGATCTTCTTCATACCATTTCACTGAATATCAGTCAGGTGACTGGATACATGTAGCTCCCATCACTTACGAGTTTCAAAGCCAAGATCAGAATATACTTCTAGTAGATCCCCAACCTTTCTTATAATAACTCAACTTCGCTACCTCTGAGGAAGTTGAAATAGACCAAAGACTTCAGCTTTGCTTTCTTCTTAAAGCACAGGTTTGGTTTCTAGCACTGCCTGACAGAGTTAATTTTGCTAGACTAGCTCTGCCTCTCTCTGGCCATCAGCTCTAGGCTTGGCCCTGCCTGGCTCTGAAAACTCTAAGATGGAAGTAGATGCAGAGAATGGGGACAAGGCTGTGGAATGGGAATGCCACCAAGTATACAAACACTTAGTGACAAACATAGAAGTTCCACAGAGTAATTCCAGCAGCCTCTGGACTTTCTTCCAATAACACTGGTTCCCTCCCTTCCTACCTCTCCATTGTTTCCCTCTTTAACTTTTCAGTTAGGTTGGCTCAACCCTTCCAGTTGGGGTTCCCTCCTCCTACCCCTTGGCGTATCACTTGTAAAGCTGCCTGGCTTACTAGCAGTGGTACTTAAATGGTCCTTAAACCATCCTTTTTTTTCTAAAGCTTACTTATTTATGCATACAAGAGCTGAGGTACAGGCCAGAGGTTCAGGAGGTGAGAGGATTCACCAGAGACAGAGTGGAAAGCACAATAGGTAGATCGACTGAAATACACTGCTGAGGGGAGCAGTGGGTGAGGCAGGAGAGGGCTTCTGCGCCATATGGGTCCTCTCCCTGGCCTGGGATAGAACTCGCACTGCTGTGCAGCGGATGCTTCCCAGTGCTGCATTAAACCTGCTGCACCACCGAGGAGGCCCTTATACCATCCTTTAGCAAACAACCATCATTTAAAAATATACAATGTCTAATAAATTTTTAATATTAAAAATAGTTTGTCAATTTATAAATTAATGACATTGAATATTTTTTCATCCTTTTATATAATTTTGACTATTTTTTATTTGAAGACATTTGTTTCAACTCATAAGGGAAGACTGTAGAAAGGATGACATTACATATATTTCATGACTTCTTAACAGATGTAAAATGAATTAGTAGATGATGGAAAAGTCAGAAGAAGAATATTCATGGTCAGCATGGGAATTGGGGCCATGCCAAGTTTTAGCTTTCTCTGATGACCCAGTTCTTTGCTAATAGGGACAATAAGGAGTGTGCTGTGTTTATGAGCCTGAAGGGCCAGGCTCTGACCACTTAAGTAGTATTTTAAACCATCGCTTTTCAAGATATAGATTCTCTGTCATATATCATGAATCCTTCTTGATCAGCTACTTCATGCTCATCAGCATAAATACATGTTCTAGAAATATCTGTTTTAAATGAATAAAAAAAAGAAAAAGAAAAGCCCACAAAATTCCTTTGACCCCCACCCCCCAAAACCCTCCGGCTAAAATCACATTTTTCTATTGAAAAAAGGTCTTTTGAACTCGTGATTTATCCTTACTGCTTCCAGGTCCTCCTCTAAGTCTATGCCAATTTGACGTCCATTTCAGTAACTCAAACAGATTTGAAAAGTCATCACATTTCTCTATGTTATCTAAGTCTATGGGGGATTTTTCTTTCTTATCTAACTTCTCAGTCACGTTCAATCCAATCCACCATTCTTCTTTCTTTAAATAATCTCTTATTGCTTGTGATACCATACTCTCTTGATTCCCAGTGTTTTATTGAGTTCTGCATCTTGGTCTTTTTCTTGATCTTTTTCCTGTTATACATTTAAATTTGGAATGTTTCAGGGGCCATTCTTAATCCCTCTTCTCTTCTTTAACTACTTGGCCTCTTAGATGATATCTTGTCTCATGACCCTAAATACCCTCATTGTTGATAAATTGATTTATCTACCATTTACTTTTTATCTGCTAAAATGGAGCTTTATTAAATATTCTAGACTTAACTTATAATAAATGAAACCAAAACCACCTCCATCACAAACTTGTCCTTTGCAAGTCTCCTGTAATCATAGTAAATACGGTTTTTCTATCCACGTATATGTAATTTACTAGCAAGTCCAAGACTTTATACTCAACACTGTTTTCCTAATCCAGCTATAGGCTTCTATATTCACTAGCTCATTTGAGTCCATCCAGCAACATCTCTTACCTAGAAAATCGAAATACACCTCAAATCTTGTCTTCTTGCTTCTCTTCAACCAATTCTTCACATATTGGCCAGAGATATTTTAGATAAGAGTGAAAGAAAGCATATGATTCCCTAGATTTCTATCCATACATTGCCTTCCCATTTCTCTTAGGAAAACAATCCAAGTATTTCAGTGTCTTTTAAGCCTCTTAAGAATCTGTATACTTCTGCAACTCTATCTCACATCACTCCCTCTATGACCATCTCCAGCACTCTGTTCTGCTTACTGACCCTTCAGCACACAAAGTCCTTCCAGACTGCTGGGCTTTGCACTTGCTATCCCTTCTGTGTGTGATGCTCTTTCCTCAGCTCCTGTCTTCATTGGCTCTTATTCATCATGTTCTTGACACAAATAGCATCTGAGACATTCTTTAGTGAAAGCCACTGAGTTGACCCCTGTCCTCCTATTATTCTCTACCACATCTTGCTTATTCACTAGTAACTGCTACAAATTTGGAAAATGTCTTATTTAGATGTTTACTCTCTATCTTGCTGTTAGGATTTATGATCAGGAGAGCAGACAGCTTGTCTCTATAATGCCATAAAGGTGACCAGTAAGATTTGATTGGGTCATTAAAATGTTTGAAAATTTGAGGTTAATAGGAGTTTTTAAAAATGCTCGTGCATTCCTGTTCCCCTTTCTAGAGCCCTGCCACTATCATGAGAATGCAGTTGGGCTAACCTGCAGTAGGGATATGAGCGATGTATAGAGAACAGTAAGTCATCTAGCTTAGGTCATCCCATACAAGCCAGCTGGCCAAAGACACATAAGCAGACTAGACAAGGACCAACACCTACCACTGATTAGTGGCACTGCATATAGACCCGAAGATATGTGAAAAATATTACATGGCTGTTATTTAAAGGTACTAAGATTTAGGGTGGCTAGTTGACCAATAATAGCTAACTATGTAATAAAGGAGATAATCAACAAAACACATAGAAGCTCTGCCATTGTGACAGTTATTTTCAAGTAAAAAACATTTCTTACATCAGCTGGTGATAAATGCTATAGAAGAAAAGCAAAGGAGTATAAAATAGAAAGGGAGATTTGCTTTAACATGGCTAAAATATGTATAGTATTTCTTGTTTAAATAACAAAGGGAAACATTTTCACAATTACCGCTTTAAAAAAAAATAGACTGTGTACTTAAGAATAGGTTTAGTTGTGCAGAAAAATGCAAAGATAGTATAGGCAGTCCCCATAGACTCCACACCCAGTTTCATATTAGCTAACATTTATATTCTTAAGGCGTAAATGCTAAAATGAAAGAACATTACTGACAAACTGTTAAATGCCATATGTCATTCAGACTTCCTTAACTTTTATCTAATGTAGCTGTTCTAGAATTTCACGCAGGACATCAGATTACATATAGTAGTCATTTTTCCTTAGGATCTTCTTTGCTGTGATATTCATTTATTTATTTATTGGGGTTCTGGAATGCTTACAAAGTTTTTATATAAATTAGTGGTAATTGCTTTTTAGTTTTATGCCCTTTTGGCTTATGAAGGGTTTCATAGGAATGTTCCTTCAGATAGCAGAGAAAACTGTTTAGTGAAGCTTTGCATTTCTTTTCACTTTAATAAATATATGACGTCACCCTCTGTATCACATGTAACTTTTTTTCATTCCAAATCATGTTTCTGAGGCTTGTCCTTGTTTCTTTACCTAACCATACCTGGGGGTGGGGGTGGGGGTAAATGATAGCTTGCAGGCAAATCTGTATTGCTGCCTTTTTGTAAATCAAGTTGCATAAGAATGAAACACAGCCATGAAACACAGCTGCTCTCTGTATTGTCTTTGTTACTTGCATACCACAATAGCAGATTTGAGAGTTGCAACAAAACTCTTTGGAAGACAAAGCCTAAAATATTTATTGTCTTGTCTTCTGTAGCAATAGTTTGCTGACTCCCACCCTGCATCATCCAGCTTGTTCACTCTATAATATTCTATTTCATGAATGTAATATAATTATGCACTTTAGTTTTCCTCCCCCTGCTTTGTAATTACATTTTTTAATGTGATTATTTCAGCTTCCTCTCTATCCCCCACAGTTCCAGAGCTTCCCCCACCCCCCACAAGTTATCTTATTTGATGCTTCTAATCTGATATGGGATTGGAAATTATACAATGAGGTTTATCAATACTGGGTCTGAAACAGGAGTAAGAGAATATTGGATGAGAATTTTAAAAATTGCCTTAAATATTTATAGTGTATTCCTTGAGAGTTGACTTCATTTTTGTACTAAAAGTGACAGACTTAAGCTTTGATGCAGCTACCTTAATGATGGCTAACCCAGATAAAACCTTTGCCAGTCACTTGACTTGAGAAAGAGCTAGGCTGGGCCTCCCCGGTAGCATAGGGATTAAGTCTCAGCACTATCAAGCTATCTCTAGCCACTTTGGCCTGAGTTCGATCCCTAGCCAGGGAGCTGACCCACATGGCACAGCAGACCTCTCCTGTCTCACCCCCAGCACCCTCAACAGTATTTTTCAGTTGATCTGCCTGTTCTGCTCCCCATTCTGTCTCTGGTGAATCCTCTCACCCCCCACCTCTGGCCTATACCCCAGTTCTTGTATGCATCAATAAATAAAATAAATCTTTAAAACAAAAAGAAAAAAAGAAAGAAAAAGAACCAGGCTACCTCCCCCCACTGTGTCCCATTATTTTAGAGATCATGATTGATTTAGATAACTGAGCATTTGGGCCCACCTGTGTTTTTTTCTATCTTTCTCTTCCTGTGCTGTACCTCCTGCTCTTATGTTTTAAATTCACTGAGAAAGACTGAACCTGCAAAACCTTACAATTCCCCCCACCCATTAAAGCTGGACCCCAGGTCCATGAGCTCATTCTCCTGTAGCCCAGGTGTGCTACATAATTTCCAGATGTTGTAAGTAATAAACTCTTTTTTATCCATTTTCCTTATGGTTATTACTGATGGGCTTCTTATAATGATAATAAGAACTGCAAATACTGCAATGCCACTCTCAGTAGGCTGAGGTGTGCACAGACCAAGGTCATTGTGCTAGCTGAGGGCAGGGAGGTCTTGTGTTCTTCATTTCTAGTGCTCAATTATATCCCTGATCATTGAGGTTTCTTTTGGGACAGTTGTGTGTTCCTGTGTGTAACATATCTATGCAACCAAGTATGGCAGAAGCAATGGAACACGTGAAACTGAAGGAATGTAGGTCAATCCCTCAGTACATAACCCATTGCTCTTGGCAAAATCTCAGTTCTGCCATAAAAAAAATACAAAGTTGTGACCTTCCTAAGAAACCAAATACTCTGTGAGACAGATGCCCAATAAAAAACACTTTTGAAATGAATTCCAGATTGATGATGGACTTGAAAAGAGAGAAGTAACTGCTGAGAAAAGATCCTTCAACCTTTCTTTAATAGATCAAAAGCACGAAATACCCCTGCCTGCTGGTAAACATGCACAAGACATTTCCATCTACCATCTCAGGTTCTGAAAGATGGCAAGGCCATTCTGACTTCAGAATCTTGAATTTCCTTAATGAGTTCTCTGCCAGAATATCACAAGCTGTTGTATTAAATCAGTTCAAGAGACTTAAGCAGGATTTGTATTAAAATGATTGTATATCTCTCGCTTAGGTAGAAGAAAAAAAATGAGGCTGGCTAAAGAAGACTGCAATGTGGCTTCCTCAGACCTGAATTTATGCTATTTTTCAACTTTCTCCTCACACAAGTGTTTCCTAATGTATGCTGAAGCCATCCATTTAAGCATGACTTATTCATGCTCAAAAAATGATTGATTTAGACAGCCAATGAGATGCTGAACTCCCTATTCCTACTGCTTGACACACTTGCATTACAGATACTGATGGTTTGAAGCAGTAAGATTGACTATATGGAGGATCAGCCAGATGCCCAGATAGATCAGTGACAGCCACATTGACTTTTAAATGCAGTTATAATCATAAAAGTGACTGGTATTATGGGGTCCATTTATCCCTCACAGTGACTTCCATAGAAGACCCATTAAGTTTGCAAGCTACTAGAGTACGTGGTTTTCTTACCAAGGATTTGGTGAGAGTTTTGCTGGTTCTAGTAAACTGGGACCGCCCTTAAATTATCACCAGCAGATACAGGGAATTCATAAATAAGCCAACATGAGGGCCTTAGAATAGAGGCCAGACTGATTTCCCAAACATGTGCTCCTAAGGAACCATTTCCAGGAATCAAAAAATACATTTTTCAGTTTTGACAAAGTAAGAGTGACTTAGCGACACCCCAGATTTTAAGCTCTGGATGAATTATCTTTATAAGAAAAAAAATGGTAACACCCTTGCCCACTATTTTTTTTTCAATAATTTTTTTCTGTCAATCTAAGGCAACATTAAACTCTGGAAAAGGGAGTTTCACAAAGTTGTTTGTCCTTTGGGACTTCCACAGTAAAGTTTATATGTCAATAAATCACATATCAGAATTGGGGGGGAGGTCTCATCAGTTCCTCCCTCCCTCCCTCTCTCCCTTCATCTGTTCCTTCCTTCCTACATATATTATCTGGCATTTGTTCAGACTGTCTTATTCACATTTTATCAGTGGCCAAGTATTGTATCATCACCATTACTAGACACGTTAATCAGTAATGTATCAACATATACGCATTCTACTCTCAAAATTTGTGCCTTGTGATTTCGCCTGGGACTTTCCATTTAAATAAGTGGTCCAGGCCAGTTGAGAAGATAAGCAATGCAAGTCTCTCATTCTGTTGGTCTTGCATCTATTAGGATGTCTTTAGTATTTTTAGAAGTTTGTGCTAGATTGTTATTCTCAGCACCACAAATTCTGTGGGACTCTAAGTATACTGAGAAATATTCGATGCTTTCTCTGTTCTATAAGTGTAGAAGTATTTGGGAGGAGAAGACTTGAAGGGTGTATTTCCTCCTGGTTCCTCCGTGTTGTGCTACAAGGGTGGAGAGGCATGAAGGGGATGTGAAACACTATAAATATTCCTGTGCCTTTCATTGAAACCCTTTATTGCATTGCAGTGACTGGGACAGTATAACTTCTCAAGTGCTCTCTGATTTTTTTTAAAAGATTTTATTTATTTATGCATACACCAGCTGGGGTACAGGCCAGAGTCCAGGGAGGTGAGAGGATTCACCAGAGTGGGGACAGTACAGGAAGACTGAAACACACTGCTGAGGGGAGTAGCGGGGCGAGGCAGGAGAGGTCTGCTTCGCCATGGGGGTCCCCTCTCTGGCCAGAGGCAGGGATTGAACTTGTGCTGCAGTGGCTGCGGTTTGCTTCATAGTACGTTCCTTAACCCACTGCGCCACCAGGGAGGCCCTGCTTTCTGATGTTTTAACAAAGGTATTCTAGTCCATAGAGTGCTCCTAACTGGTGTTTCTTTGGGGCAAGCACAGTAGTAGCTTATTGGTCCACTGCCTTGCTCATGATGTTCTCAGGACTTTTATACCTTGTAAGAAAGTGAATCTTGTTCTTCTGAAAATAAGTGATCAGAAGAAGATCCTATAGAATGAAGTAAAAGTTGAATCATAATTGAATAATGGGAATTCTAGTTATACACTCAATTTTTTGATGAAAATATAAAGGAAATTGTATGACTTCCCTAAACTGACTAGTGTTAGAGGCAGGCATACAAATCCAGTGTTTGTTTTTCTTCCTTTCATCATGTGTGTGATGCTTTGCATATAGTTGTTATAAAAAATAGTTAATCAAGTTTAAGGTCTGTATATTTTCATTACTTATTCAAAACACTTTTCATTATTATTATCATATATTCAAATTATAAACTATATTCACTGGATCCATATCTTTAGAAATCCCTGTTTATTGAATCATTTCAACAACGCAGATATTAGATTTTCCGTATTAAAAATGCATCTCTTAGTTTATTTCAATGGCTTCTCTAAGACATATGGGACTTCCTTTTATTGATATGTTTAATATTCTTTATTGTTCACTAATAGTAATTGAAAGGCATTGGGCTAAAATCCTAAGATGTAGAATTAGCATTAGATGATTAGTGTACCTATAAAAGATTTTAAAAACTTCTTTTACAAAGCCAGGAATACTGAAAATCTTTTATAAAATAGTAATTTAAGGTACCAAAATTCATGAAGGATAGTGAATAGAGGGTTGGAAAGGCAATACAAGAAAGCAGACATTTGACTTATCCTGTCACATGCTTTAAAATATTACATATTATGCTAATAGCATAGTTGATAAATAATAAGGCTCATCAAAGTCTGGGAAAGATAATTTGCACTCAGGAAAACTGTAGCACATGGTAATGTGTTAGGGTTTTGTTGAACAGAAAGTTTCAAACATGTAGTCTTGTTCAGCCTAGTAGGAATAACAGAGAGTGCTCTCTACCAGTGGGGATCTTAGTGGGAGATGAGTGGGATTAGGCTTCAGCTGAGTCATCAGAGAGGGCTTGTATTTTGACACTGAGATGGACAGGGGCCTGGTCAACTGAAATGCAGAGAATGAAGTGCTTACAGGTACCATTTAAGAATAATTATTTCCTTGTGAAGGATAACAAGAACTCTAGTTAATCTGATTGCAATGTTTGGGATAGTTCTTGAGTATATGAATATGGAGATATGTGGTCAAGGTAATAGAAGTGGGAGAGAACATGATTTTTTCCCCAAATTTTTTTGTAGATTCAAGTCTTCTTTCATATTTGAGAAAACATGACTAATCAATTAAAATTTGATGACATACACACAATAACAACTGAATGATAAGTTGTTGACTGGCTTAAAAAGTGAGAGGAGGGCCTCCCTGGTGGCGCAGTGGGTTAAGCAACACACTATGGAGCAAACCGCAGCCACTGCAGCATGAGTTCGATCCCTGCTGCCGGCCAGGGCGGGG